>VTWG01016265.1:0-15593 GCA_008817895.1 Anopheles fontenillei
CATGTCCTTCGTTTTAAATCTCATCGTGGGTAGGTGGATCGTTACTACACAGCGATCAACGATTGGTCTGAATTGGCAACGATTTTAAATTGGTTGCATTCCACCAGAAACGATTCTGAGGTCCAGGTTTTTTTTTTGTTCATCTCCCAACAGAATCCTTTGTGCACTGCACATCGCCACACATCGATATTTCCTTTCGAATTGGCACGCTTGGTACGCTTGCCGGGGAAGCAAATGCTGCTACATACGCCGAATGCGAAGCAAAGGAAAATCGTCGGAAACGTGCCAAAGTGCTTTACACAGTAATCGAACGTAAATAAGCAACCTGCTTGCGGAGGAGTACTTTTCTTCTGATTTTATTAGCGTCAGAAGGACATCGGTGCTGGTCCGCGCGTCTAGCATTTTGAACACAATCGGAGCTTGGCTATTCGGCTTCGAGGAGATCACGTCGCGACGATGGGGTGGGGGTATCTAATGCTCGGTAAAAGCACCTGTGTGCAATGTTGAGCAATTGTGTGCGCTTACTCCTCCTGGGGCCCGTGCCATGAAGCGGCGGCACAAGAGGAATAATGGAAAGAAAGGGTTTTTTTTTATTCTCCTGTGCAATGCTGCTTTCCACCTGATTGGTGTTGGCGGAAAATTGTAGCAAGCTTTTGTACGATTTTATTTTTGGCTGGGCGAACGTTCGTAATTAGACAAATTACGTTATCCATCGTCTAGAGGTAATTTGTACGTCTGGCATTGCTTTTAAGTTGTGTGCGAGAATTGGTGTGGCATTATAACTATATTCTGGTTTATGTTTGAATACATGTAAGGAATGAAAATACGAGGAAACGAATGTACGAGTTCAAAGTTCTTTATTTAGACGTGTTTAGTACAACAAACCGATCGCGACTGACTGATCCGCAAGTGCTCCCGTTTTTATAGCTATCCTATCATCTCCTATCTCGCTCACTCATCTCGTTTCTCTTTCTCCTGATGTCCTTCGTCATCGCTCGCTTCGTTCCTCTTACGTTCGTCCTATCTCCTTCTAGGAACTTACATACATGTATATATAAGTTATAGTTTATACCTGGTGTTTTCAAAAACATTATTTCTAATAATCGTAAATATCTGAATATATTTTAAGGTCATTTTGTGAAGGCTTGTTTGAAACTAAGCAAGATATGTATCTAATTTATGTATATTCAATTAAAGCTTGAAATATTTTAATTACAGTTTTGTTGATAAATGTTTATTAAACATTGTCTTTTTTCATTCTCATTTCAGGTATGTGTTTCCTATAAATCACTTGAAAACCCGCAAGCACGCACTGATGTGTAAGTAAAAGTGAAAAACGAAATAATTCGTTTTCTAGTCGTTGACTTTCAAAAACCAAAAATAAATTTTATCGCTGCACAATAAGCAACTACTTATCCTTTGAGCTTATCATCTCCTGCAATGCGTGTATGAGACAAGCTGGATGAGACAACACAACCTCTACCACCACAACCACGCTTCACTACGAACTGAAGCAAGCAATTATGCTTTTGATCATGTTTGGCAAGAAAAAGCACTACGACAACAACAACAGCAAAAAACACATCATCAAAACACTTGAGAACATTGTCTATGTTGGCCGCTCTCATCCCATTCCTTGCGCTGTGCTTGTAGTTTCATCAAACAGATTTTTCCACCATTATTTTCATAATGCTTGCAAGCATTTTTCTCCTCCCCCCCTCCCCATCCCCTTTACCCTGTCAGTGCACTTCTGGCTTTGACTCGCTTTATGATTGCAATTATGATCATTATGAAAAAAATGAAAAGAGAAACAACTGCCCCGAATCATCCCGGCTTTATAGTGTGCGGTTTTATCGTACGGGTTTTCTTTTTTGTTATCGTTCTACTAAGAAGATAGCTCCTTTTTTCTCGCCTTGTGCTTTTTGCTTCTGCCCCTTGTGCAGTGTCGTGCAGCCCATTTGTTTTGTAGTGTTTGCCTACAGCCACTACTGTTTTTGCGCGCTGCCTTGCTCATTGAAAGTGTGCGAAGAATTGTTCAAAGAAGCATAACATTCAAGCAATAAATCATACTCTTGAGCATGAGCATCGTAAGAAAAAAGCAGTCAAATCTAAAATGCATCGCAGACAAAAACCGACATCAAGAAAACAGTGCAAGAACTTGCACTGACAGCAACAAAATAAGCACCAGAAGCGCTGCCTGTCAGGAAAATCGACTACGGGATGCGATCCATTCGGTCGCTCGGAATGATGCTACTGCCTAGGTGCTGGGAGTCTGAAAAATGAGCCGCACACTACGAATGGGCCCACATCGCACCATCGCTCTGAATGGAGCCAGTGGGTTGGATAAAATTTTGAAGATGAGCTAGAAACGAACGAGCGCAACAGAAAAAAAACAGGTAGTACACACTCTTCAAAGATGGTGCTGGAATTTCTTGTCGAAGCTTGCGACCCAAATCTACCGAGAAGAGGACGTTGTTGGCTTCATAAGTAAAAAAAAACTTCGAGAGTTGGGCGGATCAATCTGTCCGTTGCAGAACATCGCTGCAGGAGAAAATCAATTCTGCTCAAGCTCAGGTGTCTGTAGTAGTAGTGTGTGCCCACCCACAAAACCGTTCGTTTGGTGAGGATAAAAATGACTCTGCCAACGCTCTGCTGAACGGCATTTTATCGTTCTAAGCACGGTGCTATCGGAGTCGAAACTCAAACAACCCGTTAAAGACTCACAAAGCGGAAGCGAAGCGGAGGTTCTGAACACGGGGAAGACTATTTGCACAGAACCGAAGACTCAGGTGCGATACGGGGTTCCAGTTTTTTAATGTCTCGTTCCTATACCCCTTCCCGGTCGAACGGTGGTTGGCTAATCCGTGAACATGTTCATTGGATCTTGGTGTTCGCCCGGGCAACGAAGTCTTCCCGCTCATCTGACATCTGATCGAGTCTCGTTCAAAACACGAACTGCATCGGACGTAAATGTAGAACGGTCTCCCAGTACTGTAGCAGGAGCCCGCAAGGCCAAACCTGGCAAGACCCGGTGTCGAGTTAATGTTTATTTTTATGACTCTTGCTCAACAAAGAGATTATTTGGCAAAAAGCTTTTGTCACTGGCCGGAAGGTTGGCGGTTGGCAGTAACGAGAGTAAAGATGGCCCATGGAAGGATAGTTTTTCCTCTCTCCGTGCCCATTCTGCGCATCCGGACGAGAGCTTGATCCCAAATGTCTAATATTCTGAAAATAGAGAGCAATTAAGCGCCGGAACTTTTGCTTTTCTGTATCGGATGGGTGAAAGCACGGCACAGAGGGTTGTAAAGAGCTTGACCGCAAGCCTACTCCACTCTGTTCGAGTTCCGTTGCTAAGGCCATCAGGGCTGCCCACTTTCAGCCCTGTCGGCTTACTTCCTTGAATGTCGTTTTTTCTTCCTCTCTGTCTCTGCTCTCCAACACTACCGATGGCATCTCCTGCTGCGATAAGTCCGAGGCTTTATTCGCCAACGATAGTAGCAAGAACGGGGGTGTGGAGAAAGCTCCTCATGCTAGGAAGACAATTGAAAAGCATTATTCAAATTTCTATCTCTGTGCCCAGTGAGTTTTCGGAACAAAGCCTGTCTACGTTTCTACTGGAATACGATGCCCAGTTCGAAGACAGCTAGAGAGAAGGAGGGCCTGCATTATAAATGGCAGCTAGGAAAAAGTTCCTCCGAAACGATTGGAAGGGCGTGTTAAGGGCTTGATCCTGCAGGGAAGAGGTAACATTACAGTTGATAGTAAAAAAATCTAGGAAGACAGATTTCTGGGTGGAACGATTTAGTTTTGCTTCGCTTTTTTGTTACCGTACATTATCCTGAAGGATGTCGGTTCCGGGTAGGAGTACCAAACCGAGCCACTATGTTTGGGATGTCGTTTACACAAGTCCCATTTATCTTGGATTGATAAAAATGGGGTTTGGAATGGATGTTTCTTTCAACCGTTTGCTGGTGACAATATAAAGATGGACAGTTTTATTGGACATGAACAATTTTTGAAGCTTATTCATGTAACACAACGAAACAAGTTTTCCCTTTGACAAGAGTGCAATAACATTTAAATCACCTGTTTTCTCACATTGAACTTGTTTGCTATGTCAAGACTGCAGACCCCTGCTTTACCTAGCCCCGGGTGGCACAGTAGGCACACTCCAAACATCGGCATAAAGTGTGCCCCTACCATCAGCAATCCCACAAACATGCAGACAATTTCTACTTAGAACACTTGTAAAACATTCATAACGCTCACAGATCCACGCGTTGGGGTATCTCTCCAGAGGCACTGTTACCGTACGGTTGGCCGGTTACATTGGGAACGCACATAAAACTATGCTTCACCTATACCACCGAGGAGACCATACCTTAATGACACAGTAAACGTGGTATGGTAGCTACTCGGCTTGGGACTCGTAAATCAAACAATTGGTTCGCTGTAAAAGAGCCTTATAATGGGTTGGAATGTGCATTAGTTAACTTCTCGATATTTACTCGGGCTGTTAGGTAGCACACTTTAATTCAATCATTACGAAATGATGCTCCCGGGAGCTAGTGGTGAGTTTATTTGAAGACGTGTATTCAATAAAAATGATACCATCCTGGAGCGTGAACAACCGATTGTAAGTTACTGTTAAAGATATAGCCGTTTTCAGGAATTCCAATGTGCTGTGAAGAAAAGAACCATTCTTGCTTCGGCTAGGTAGCTTGTTAAAACAATTAGTTGGAGGTTGTAGTTAACAGGGCACATTGCTATATGCGATTATAACTTGACACCTTGGAGGAAGTTAACACCTGCTCCAGGGTATGTTTTTCTATGTCATGTAGTTGATGTGATGACGGATGGAGGATCTTTCGACACTTAGAGGAAACATGCGACCTCAAGCGACACAGTTTCACACCTCTTCCAATGTGCGCTAGACAATGCGATACAACTGTCTCGAAATACCGTGACAGGTGTCAAGTGAACTGTGCACAACACCACACACGGAATGTGTGAGTAATTAACGCCTTCCGTACGCAGTATGGTCACCGTTTTTTTGCTTATGCATGGTCACGAAACACTTGGAAAGTTTATTGACAATGTCTGGGATGTCGTACTTTTGTTTTGCTTTCTTACCAAGGTCATTAACTCTTGCGACACATGCAAGATGGTCCCTGGAGAAATAATACAGTTTGAAGTGTTTTGAACATGGAGGAAATACGACGTGAATTAAGATAAGCCACATGCTCTGACATCTGTTGGTGATACATTCTAATTAAACTACTGAAAGCAATCCAGTCCATGGATCTAACGGGGGTATTTTGAAGTTACCGATCCAAAACAGTGCACTGTGAAAAACCCAAACCGAGCGACCCTGTCGTTCGATCTTTCCTGCTTCACTAATCCAACCGATGGAACAGTTGTTAGTTTCGGCAAGACATCTTCGGCCGTAAAACGGCATGAAAAAGGACCTCTCCGACCTTCGAGTCCTTGTTTGACAAACGAGCGCGTGCCGGTACATCTCACCCCGTCCCGCCGTAGAACTCCCAACAGATACGCAGGCATGGAGCGAAAGATTTCTTTCTCTTTTCGCTTCGTTGTTTTTTTTTTCTCTTTCCGAGTCAGGCATCATAAGCATAAATTAACCTCAAAGTACCCGAAACGAAAGTGGAATACGAATAAGGAGCTAGGGCAGACAAGAAATGGTGACCCTATATCGCGCAGCCATTCACTCGCGTTAGTGATTTTCCTACGGGGAAGGGGACCAGAATGAACAGTGAACGTAAATCCAGTAAACCAAGTAACTTGTGGCTCCCGATTTGTCCCTGAACTGATACTGTTGCGTGTTTTGGCTTCTTCGTCATGTAAGAAACACAGGGAAGAAACAGCTTCCCGCAAACGGTTCACGCTCACGTAGAGAAGATAATGGATATTAAATGGTTTGACTTATTCTACTGCTTTATTTGGTGCCTTTTGGTGGCAAATTTCAATGCATAGCGTGAACAATGTGTTCTAGACGAGGGAAGAAGTTAGTTGACCGTAAGTTCGAACACGAAGGGTTACCGCTTAATGCGGCTGTGTTTCAATACGACGCACATTTGTATGCTAACGATCGACTCTTAATGGGTACGGTTTGGGTTATGTTTGACAGAGAAGTTGGATTTAAGAAGATGCTCACGAGTCTCGCAGTTCGCAGTACTGGTCTTATCTAGATGTACGCAGCACAATCACCGGAGTGATTTGTAGAGCAGTTTGGACATGTGTATTAGCTAATATCATTTGTATTTGAAACATTGAAGGTGAGCATATAGAAGCAAATTCTTGAAATTATATTTGATTTTGTTAGAATAGCATCGTTAGCGTGAAAATACAAAATTATTCGTCATAATAATTAATAAAAGCAATTGTTCGCAAGATGGCTTGAGGGGACGCCTTAGGTTTTAGGCAAGGTATTTCTGTTGATTTTGATTACGCGACTTCAAATAGCTGATATTGCTGACATCTAATTGTAGTACACCAAATTTACACTTTGATCCTGAAGAACTGATGCAAAAATCACCTATTCCTTTGCTTTTATCGCGTTTCCCAGTACATCCGGTAACGCTCCGGAGTATCCTTTCCACAACAGTAATGCCTCTGAAGGCACTCTAATGCTGATGGAATTTCCACCGGTTTCAGGTTCAAACATCTCCTGTTCCTTCAGCGTACTCCAGAATTTTGGTACATTGAGTTTTTGGGGAGGACAAAGCTTAAGGACCTTCTCGGGAAAGGTACTCTGAGTGTACTTGTTTCAATGTGGTATGCGGCAGTCATCAATGCTACGCCACGTTTCAACACCTTCGCCGAAACGCGGTAAAGGTGGCAAAATTCCTCCGGTGTCTCATTTCAATAGGAGGGCGCAAAGGGCGGCAGTGCTACTGCAGTCAGCGTCCTTCGCGATGCGGTGCGTTATTCGAGCCCGTCAGCCAACTCGCGTAAGCCTGACGGTTTTGATGTCGTAGCCGTAGCGGTACCATCACACAAACAGCGTTCGTTCGTTTAAGATAATGAGTGGGTATCCTGTTTACTTGCCGCACATGTGCTTCAAACAAAACGCCAGATCCTTTAATACCCCCTGCGAGAGGGTTTCAAAAGGCCTCCAGTACACACACATGCGTTACGTCGTATCTTAAACCCTACCGTTGAGAGTTCGCGCAAACAATCGGTGGAATAATTAGAAAATTCCATCAAACACTTCAAAACGAAGAGGAGAGGCTAAGATTCTGGCAAGTACGCACTGCAGGCGTAGGTGTAATCCAAGAAGACCGGCGACTGGCAGCTTCTGAAGTGGTCGTACTGTTGGCACATTTTCATGTTTTTTTGGGAAACAAAAAAGACTGCTGAGATCTCTTATGAAACGTCTAGTGAAGTGCCCAAAACTAATTTCACACACTCACACACTTGCTCTCATGAAGTTTCCTAGAGATGTCCTTTTGGGTCCGATTTCTTGACACACTGTACTGTGTCTAGTTGATCCCAGCGGTCCTTGTTATTTGCACAGGGAATAATACATTGCAAAACCAATTGGCTTTCAACACTACAATATTAACCTAGACCCTAGACGTTACCGACAGAAAAAAAGTTTATCCAATTTCCCCCTTTCTATTTCAAATTAACGTCTGTGTTGATGTCTGTCCATCGCCCTTTGAGTGGCACTTGATTGCTCAAGTGTCTGAATATTTGTTTATTTTTCGTACCAACCACCACGGGATGCTCTGTTTTTTTCTTCTTCTCATCTTCCATTTTTATTTACTCTCCACCACCATATGCATCAGCCAACACCCTAGTCAGAGCTAGACATACTTTCGTGAATGTGCATTCGGTTGGAGTGCCTCCGATCGTTCGGAACTTTGGCAGGTCGGCAATGAGTGGGAGGAGAGGTAGACAGCATTTTATACGGCTGAAGAACTAAGAATAACAAGATGCTGATGGATGTGGTTTGAAAGGCGGACGACCGACCATATATGCACGCGACAATAGTGTTAGTGGGTGAAAGTGTTGAAACTGTATCTCAAGATGGGATGATGCGTTTTAAGATGCACTCAATTGTTTTGTAACACTTGCCTGGGTGGTCTTTGATCATGCGTTTTCACTCTTGAAACTTTAAACTAGGTTATGTAGGCATGAGTTTTTATCAAATTTCTGGCGGTAGTTTACTTAGGACCGAAATACTATGGCATATCCTGGTCACGGCACCAACGAGCATTTTTAACGCTTATATTTCTACATGAATCTATAATTCCTTCGTATGTTTTCTTTTTTTATGATTTAGTATGTGCTACATACGTTATAAATGTAAATTGTGCTACCAATTGAACTAGCATGCATTTGATAGATGACATCTTAAAACTGTTCTTTTATTTATGTCACACTATCATTAAACCAGTTATGAACCCATTTCCTTGCAAACATTCTCTTCACGCGTCGCGAATGACCCATCTTAAGTGACCGTCGGGATAAATCAGACACTGACCGCTCGGGGTGTGATGATTTATGTTATCATGATTGCATACCCGTACCATCAACATATCACTTCACTCGGCCATCAATACAATCCGGCCAGATTTTACTCGCCAGCAGCTACTGCAGTAATCCTCCTCACTCGAAATGTATTCCTAAATGTGAATAGACGTTTCTCTACCACCGTCGTCATGCTCGTTTAGCAATAATATTTTTCTCTCATTTTATGGACACTTCGGTATGCTTTACCATATACCAGTGCCTGCCAGCATTCGGGTCCCGTTACCAGAAGCCTGTTAACATATCGCAATCATCACGCATTTGCGCACATCCGGTGTGTGTGATAAGTTGAAAAACGAATTTGTGTGCTCTTTTTTTCCCGGCGCTCCTTTCCGTTTCCATTCGACAGCATCGGATGTAGCGTTTAGTCGACAGAGGGCTTTGTATGCCAAGCCACACCGAAAGCCAGAACCAATTTTGCTGAGCGTTTTTATGATTGACCAATAAAAAATGCTCCACCCATGGGTCGTCCGCTGCTCTAGCCTTGAGGGCGAAAACCGGTGGCACATCATAATGCGTCCTTCTTAGGGATCTTTTTTTTCGAATCGTAAGGCTGCTTTTTTTCGTCATGCTGAAGTATTTTTTCCCAGCACTGGCAAATTTTGGATGGCTTGCAAGGAGCAAAACAAAACTGAAAAAAAACATTCTGCGAGTCGGCTTTCAAACGGTCCCGACCATCCAAATGACGGCTTCATAAAAGTGAAGAAAAATCATGTGCGCGCCTGTGTTCTTACACAGCTTGAGACATAGGCTAACAGAGAAGAGAGAGCGAGAGATGGCAAGCAATGAACGATCCGAGTGTTTTCCGTGCAAAAAAAAAAATCACACCAAAATAAACAATGAAAAAGACAGAAAAAAAGACATCCCCTCTCAATATTTTATGATTCCAACGGTGACACACAATCACAAGGACAGCAACCATCTTCTTTCTGTTTGGGGCTGCCCTTCCAGGCACTAGATCTTGGCGTAAAAAAGCATTGCTGGAAAAAAAAGCATCATACGTAGTGCTCCTGTACGGTTCTGGGCGTTCTGTTTCCCCAAAACACTACGACGGAGCGGGTGAACCGGAAACGAACATCAGCAAATGTTTCGCTTTTCTTATTCTCTGTGTTTTAGATACCACTGTGTGTGTAAGTGTGTGCGTTTAGTACCTCAGACTCAGACCGTCGCATTGCTCTACGCATTTAAAGACGTTCCTGAGCCAGTCGTCAGTGGCTTCAAAATTTGTTTTCCTCATTTTCGTCTTGAAAAGCGTTTTGCCGGGGCGTCAGTTTACGGGCGTTCCTCCTTCCACATAATTTCCTCTATATTTTCCCTTCGTTGGATTTTCATCGGAACACGGGGAGATATGATGCGTTGGGTTATTATTAGACTCGTCCGCCCGTTACTGGTGAAGGTTACTGATGCCTTTTTTTCATTACTCAAACGATACCTACCCGAAAAGGCAGAAATGAAGTGTCCAAATGTATTTTCAGTATTCCTGCAGCATGGTCGTTATGTCTCCAATGACACAGCAGAAAGTGAAATCGAGAACAGAATCCCAAAACGAGAGCGCAATGAATAAACAGAGATAAAACTTAATTCCTTTGCTTTGCGTTTCGGCAAACCGTGAACAAAGCGGAACGGGGGGGGGAGTACCTTCGCTCCCCCCAAAAGCGAACGACGTACGATAGCACGGTTAGGGTGGGATAATATCTGCAGAATAAAACGAGGGTACGCCATCCCGTCGTAGGTATCGGCTGCTCTCCATTAAAGCTGCCCGAGCGGGAACAACGACTCTAAGTGAAGCAGGCGTCATGACGAGTCCGACTGGCGAGACTGATGGTTCCGTGCTGATTCTTCTCTGCTTGATATGTTTTGCCGACGCGTACCGCTTGGATTGGAGGAAGCCAATATCTAGGACGTCGTTTCGTTTCCAGCAAAAGTACAAAACATCAAGCCACTTGTACTTTCATGGCTCGTTTATGATTTATACACTTTTTTTTGAGTTGCCTCACCGCAACCGCGCTGTGTTCCTTACCGCAAATACCACGCAAAAGTATCGTTCATAAACCGTTCTGCGCTAGCCTGTGGCGTGTCGAGTCAGAATCCATCTGTCAGTGTGAGGCTTGCGTAAAACCGCCCTCTGGAACAAACCGGTAGAAAGACCCGCGCTCTTTGCGCTGGAAGTAGGTTGCAATCAGAGAGAGGAGGTAAGTTAGAATTTTAATTAGACCAAATCGAACGCAGATGTTGCTGCAGCTCGGCAGTTTGTGCGTTTGTTTGTTGTTGTAGTTGTTTGGAGCTCGGCAATGTGTATATCATTTATCAAGTCGGTCCTTTTTGAAGATGAGATTGGACGCCACCGGCGGGGAGAGCAGCAAGAAACAAAGAACAAACCAAATCAAAACATTAAACAAGCAGCCCCTCAAATGGGGAGCGCAATGTTAAGGAAAGAGGAAAAAGATTAATCAAAGAGGGTAACCGCAAGAGGACGATGAAATGAATTCACAAAATAAACTCGTCTCTTAATCATTCGGTGTGGCCGTGCGCCCGTGTTGCAGCGGACGCGTGAACATGGGCGAAAATATTACCGACACAACAGAACATAAATAATGTGGATGATTATTTTTGACAAATAACAAAAGCGTAAGCATGGAAAAGGACTCTTTACTTAATTGGTTTGATTGGCAGTGAAAAAGAAGAGGAATTGGTTCGTTTTTGCGTTCTTATTTGTTAGTGTTGGGTGAACCTCTTTCAGACTCATGGATCTGAATGAATCTTTCAAATGATTCAATGAATCTGTATCTCGATTGGAAAGATACATGAATCTGAAAATATTTATGAATCTCAAAAGATTCTTATCTCTCGAAAGATTAACGAATCTATAGTGGTTCATGAATCTTAAGAAATTGATAAATCTCAAAAAATCATAGAGCTTGAGCCTCTTATTATTCCTCTTCTTGGCTTAACAACCTACATGGTCATGTCAGCCTCTACAGGCTTTCGATACTTGTTAGCAAATACCACGCAGCCGGATAGTTTGTTTTACTACAAGGAGATGGTCCATACGAGGCTTGAACCCACGACGAGCTTATCGTATATATTAGGTAGGATTGGGCAAATTCAATATTTTAGAAATCATACATCTCGAAAGAGTCATGAATCCCTGGAGATATATGTATTTTAATGGATTATGATTTAATCATATGATTTATGAATCTTACACATTTATGGATCTTTCGAGGTCCATGATTTTTTCGAGATTCATTAATCTATAGAGATTCATTATTTCTTTCGAGATTCATAAATCTATAGAGATTCATTATTTCTTTCGAGATTCATGAATCTATAGAGATTCATTATTTCTTTCGAGATTCATTCTAGGAAATTCATGAATTTTTGAAGAGTAATGAAATCTTAGAGATTTATGAATCTTTGAAGATTAATGAATCTTTTAAGATTTGATTCGAAATTCGAGTCACCCATCACTAAAGATTCATTAAACCCAACACTATTATTTGTGGTATTAAAATTATTATTTCGTATATTTATCTTTTCAATTTCATGTACAAATTGTACAAATTCATTCATATTCATATAATAGATTCCCCACAGTCCTTGAAAATTCCACTCTGCTTGAGTGAACTCATTTCCGGCGCCACCCACATTTGGCTCGATCCCTCATTTTCACTGCAACGATGTGTATTTTGTGCACTTTCCCCCTCAGGGGGCGAAATCGATTGGCCGATGGCAGTTGCATTGCAGTGCCCATTGCAGCACGTCCGTCAGTGAAATGCCACAATTCCATGCGGGTGTCGTAGTAGTCGTGCGGTAGACGATGCAGTGTGGGAGAAGGTAAAGCGGCGAATTTTTTTTAAACGCCTCCAGTTAAACCTGCTTAGAGCCTGGTGCCTGACATGAAGTAGAGGTGAGGGAGCTCGTGGGAAATGAGAACGGTTTGCCAGCAAACGCTGTTGTGGCACGTTTGCCGACGCGCCATATTTCATTATTCATTACGGTCACTCATAAATAAAGACCGAAGCGATATGCATACTAATTTTCAATTTCATAAATAAATATTAAATAATCGATGACTTTGCATTTCAATCCTTTTGGATCGCTGCTCCTCCCCACTTGCATGCGATTCCTCTCTTGCTCCTCTACGATGCTGCACCAATCTCTCGCGTTCGCACTTTATCACCGGTCTGCGGAAACGGATTGTGTGACAGTTTTCGGATATCAGTTCGAATATCAGCCAATCGGCAGCACACGCGCGCTTGCGGGACGGGTCAAACCAACCAGAAAGCCAACCGAACCGTTTCAAACAGAAACGTGCGTCCACCGAAACTGTCCGCGTCATGTGGTGCGTGTCATGCATCGGTTGCGCTACTGCCCCCATCCACACAGTATTGTATGATCGGTTCCTTTTTTTGTTGGTTGCTGACGTCCCGACACACCAGGCTCTGGACAACCAGGCTCTCCCCGGCACACTCTCACATCCTTGGTGACAGTTCAATTTCGTTGATTAATTTTTATTTTCTGCGGTTGACAGATATGAACCTGCCACACGGGTCTCTCTCTCTCACACCGAGGAGTGTGTGGGTTATGGTGTGTTTATTGTTTCAGCCATTGTTCTGGTTCGGTGGATGCTGTGCTTTTCCAGGACGAGGGATTTTTGGAGTGTGGTGGACCTGTCGCGGTCGATCCTGTCGAAAGCTCTTAAGCTTTTAAATTTGACTTTTATCGTGCCAAAACAGAGGGCACGTGTGGCGGCGTGGCGTTTCGGTGGTTTTTGGCGCACGTGTTTTGGCTGTCCCTGCAGTATTTATCATACCTTTCTTTTACAGTGTTTTGTTGTTGTTGTTGTTGCTTACCCACCTTTGTGTTGAGTTTGATAGACATGGGTCTATTGTTTTACACTGCCCGTCCGGTGTTTGTGTTTTGCTTCTTATTCCCGTTTTCCACTGACCGCTCGGTAGGTGGCGATTGGATCGGATGTGCGTGTTGTTTCTTGCGATGAATTATCATGCCGTTGTACTATTATTTCAGCCACGCTTGCCTTTTTTTGGAAAATAAAAGCATCAGCAAAATATTGCGATTCATTTTCGACTGATCTTGACACCTTCATTTGGGGTGTTTTTTTTCTTTTTTGTGAGTCGTGAATCACTTTAGCATGCCGCTCAACATTAATCATCGACAGTGACACTTTTGTATGCTTTAATGTGTGACGTCACTACCACTGCATTTTGTGGATATGAAAATTATGTAAAAAATGTGCTCAAAATTGCTTCAATACGTACAGTTTCAGGTAAATGTGTATGAAGCATCAAGTCGACAAAACTTACAAATTTTTACAGTAGTCTGTGTTGATGTTTTTATATTCACACTAGTTAGTTTGGACAGGATACAGGGCTATGCAATTTTTAAGAATTCCTTTTTTTTTCTACAGAGCAAGCCAAAATTAAGGACTTCAGAATCCAATTGAAATGAAGTACTTATGAGGACCCATTTAGAGACCTAAAACCAAAACCAAATCAATACTGGACCTGACACCAATACTTCAGCTACTATGGTTCAAACTGTACATAACCGAATGCTGGTCCTGGATTTGATGGAACTTATCATGAACCGATAGGTTATGATAAACCTACCGGTCCTGGAACTGATACTGAAATACCGCATTTGGAACCTATCATGAACACATATTGGTCCTGGAACCGATCATGATCCCATTTTCCTGGATCGATCATGGTCCTGGAGCCGATTATCAATCCTTGCCAATTCTGGAACTCTTCATAACTCCATACCGGTCCTGGATCCGATCATGAACCAATACCTGCCAAAGAACCTATCATGAACCCATACCGGTATTGGAGCATATCATGATCTCATTCCGGTCCTGGAACCGATCATGATCCCATACCGGTCCTGGAACTGATACTGAACCCATGCTGGTTCTGGAACTTATCATGTACCCATACAGGTCCTGGAACTGATACTGAATCCATACCGGACTTGGAACTGATTCTGCTATTTGTTGAATATCTTTAATTTTATTTGTTTTAAATTGTAAGATGAAAATAATTTATTGAGTCAATGCAACTAAACATTAATGTTAAGCTAATAAATCATCATCGTAAATGAATATTAAATGAATTGAAATAGAAATTCAATAAGACAACATAATCTCTTTTATAAATCGAACAAAAAGAAACGATTTGTTTTAAGTCAAAAATGTGAATAACAATCTTTAAAAAAAAATACTTTTTTTGCTTTGAATATTATGGTTTACTCAATGTACGATGTACATGATCAAACATTTTCATCTTTAAATAAAAAATAATCATGCCCACACGAACATTGCAGGTGCTCGGCAGATTGATTCATTTGCATTTGCTGGCAGTGTGCCGGGCCGGCGTGCCATGCATTTTATGGGCTTGTTTTGTGGTAATGTTAATTTAACAGCGATATAATAAATATGTTAATGAGTTACACACCCGATGTACAATTTTATGATCCCCTGCTCCTGCTCTACCACAACTCACCTTTTGCCCACCCTATTGTTGTACGTGTTGTAGGGATTATTTTTGTGAAATCAAGATTAAAAATGGTATTAAGAATTGAGGAAAAAAATACATACAAAAGCCTGTGTGTAAAACATGCGGTTGTTTATCGTCCTGCTACTGTTTGTGAACTCTGCTACTTTCCTGTTGCCTTAGCCATGATTAGGCTCGTAAAATAAGTTCGCTTCGGTTTAATGGCTCGGAATGATGGGGGAGAGCATGCCCATTAAACGAGCATTAAAAATGTTACTTTTTGATCGGTCACAAAAATAATGGCTTTCTTTCTATCCTTTCTTCTCTTTCCGTTACAGGTACGTGCGTTTTGCAGCTTTCTTCATCTGCCACTGTTTTTTTGTTGGTGCTCTCAACCTGTGCGTCTACCAAGGATAATTGATCACCTGTTCGATCACACCGCGTAACCAAAATCGGATCAGAGTATGAGCGTGTGTAAATTAAAAATCTCTTCAAATTTATGCTCAAATCACGCAGACG
>VTWG01016269.1:0-13556 GCA_008817895.1 Anopheles fontenillei
TGCGCCTTCCTAGATCCAGCATCTAATGCCAGCCATGGAGGAAAAAGAAACGCGTTGTTCCGGTACGGCAACAAAAATGGTGCGGTGGTGGCGGGAGGGGGAGGAGGAGCCCTGTATGCCGAGAGCTTCCGCCGGTGCTGGAAGTTGACGAGACGGTTGGCCGTGTGTGTGCGTGTGTGTGTGATGGTTGCAAATCGTGGATTTATGCTGCTCCGTTTCCTCGGGGTTTTTCTTTTCCGACGGACCGCAAACACAGGAACCACGGTAAGTTTGCGAAGCAAAAGAGAGCGAGAGCGAGAGCGATAGAGCCCCCTCCTCCTCTTCACGACACACGGCGGGGCCGAGCGGCTAAGGCGACGTTTGTGTGTATGTGCGCGGCGCACGTACGTACGTGTCTACGTTTGTGCGTGTGTTTGTGGTGCCTCACTTTCAAGATGGCCGCAGCCGTGCTCATTCAGCGAGTGGCGATCTGTTTCAACCTTTGCACACCGAACCGTTTCGCAATTCGCGACTAGATTGGACCGATTTTAACGCGCACGCGACAGCCCTTTTCCCGGAGCTGCTAATGCCTGGCACTGTATTACTGGATGCCGTTAATTAACGCACGATTTTCCATTGACGATTAGAGTACTCTTCTTCCAATTCGGAGCACTGCTTTCGGAACTTTGCCCAGCGAACATTTCGGGTCGCTGCTACCCAACAAACATTCGGGCGCTGTTTTGTCAAAAACAGCTGTCAAACCAGTTGGCCGCGCAAAGGGAATTCCCATGCAACGGAAATGTTTTGTTATTTTTTCGGTACGATGTTCAGTTTTCTCATTTCTTTATTCCGAAAAGCTGCAATTAGATGAGTAGGAATGGGTCTTATTAGTTAAATTTCTTGAATCTGGTGAACATGAAGCTCCTTTTTCAAGTTTGTTAGCATAAACCATTGTTAAGGCTCCAGGTAAGGCAGCTTTATCGTCCACAGAGATAGGAAGTTTGCACAACATTTGCGCTTAAATAATCAATTGAAAAAGTAGCAAATTAGTTTACATATCGGTCTACATGAGCGATTAAAACATATTTAAAGCAATAAAGGAAATATTAAGGAACTATAAAACACACACGACATGGCAGTTTTAATTATGACGCTTATATTCAAATTTGAAAGAGAGCTCTATTTTAATTATCAGTTGAATTGTGTTGTTCACTGCCAATATTTATTTCTGGTATTCAAACTAATTTAAAACAAAATTATGCAAATCAAAAACCGTGCAAAATGTGTTCTGTGGATGTTGCAATGTGTCCGTTTCGTTTCGCTACTGTCCGATAGAGTGCGCCGTCAAGCTAGAAAAGTAAAGTATGCATTATTTTTTCAAGATAATTTTTGAATAGTTGCAGAAAAGATCGTTAATTTTTATTTTCCATAACGAAATGTGATCAATACATAAACGAAATGAGCTTAAGTTTTATTGTAAGACACTAAAAACCAGCTGCCACTATAGTAAAATATTGGCCACAATAACGCTATCGCACGTAGGACATAAATAAGTATAAAATAATAAATTGCTGACCATTTTCTCAATGTTATGAACAATCCCTGTTGATTTAATTAAATGAGAATAAGATGCTTAGCATCAGCTATGTTAGAGTATGGAACACCTGTTTTCATTAGCATATTAGCTAAGGCGATATTTCTATTGTTCGCAATGGCACCTTCCCTTCCAACGGCTGGCGCACCAAGCACAAGCCAAGCTTCGCTAGAGTTATCTAGATTCGATGCTTAAAACAACACAAACGGAAATTTATATTGGGCAAGCAATTACACTTGCACTCGGCACCCTCATCCTTGGCTTTAGAGAACGACAGGTTGCCGGCCAGCATGCTTTCACGCAGATGTGCCTCAATAGTAGTGAAGGGACAAACAATTCCATTTATTCCGTTCGATTGGAATACATATTGACCCATGGGTACAACGACAGTGTGTTATTTCGACAAGAATGTTGTTGATATAGTTTTGAGAGGCTTTAGCTCTAACGGAGTTCTTTCGCCTCTATTTCGACCAGAAGAGGTAATGCAACCATTCTTTGTCAAGTGAAATAGAGCCTACGGAAGCCGGTAGCTAATTTGCCCAGAATGTGTTAAATAGAAAGGAAATTTGCAATCAGTAGCATTCTCTTCATGTTCACTCGTTTAAGAATGCATGAAAATGCCACTTTCGGATTAAAGATGAAACGAGCAAACTCTTCTCCACCATTCGCCTCGCCAAGTGAACCAAAACTGTGTAGAGCTAGGCTTTTCAAATTAGCATTTGAAAGTAATATATTTATGATCCTCTGTATTAAGGGATCAAATGAAGCTTACAATCTAAGGAGTAAACTAGCGGCGATACCAAACCGTTCCTCTCGCTTCAAAAACCCGGAACGTCCGACGACGACGACGACGAACAACAACAAAGTCGAAACCGCGTTTATTGTTTGATTCCAATTCGACTGAATAGAAACATTACATTTATTCACAACATCTCAAATCGTTTGTCTCACACAATCGACCTGGGGGTGGTCGCGCTCCATCACTTCACAACACACGCCCACCGGAGATGGGACGGGCTGCAGAACATCCGGAGACGGAAAGATAGAGAGAGATAAACAGAACTGAACTCGTGAGGGGATGCGCGAATAGGAATCTTCCCGTTGCGGCACACCACACACTCGCACACTACTACCACCTCTAACAGTTAAACGACACCGATCGCGCCAAAAACACACACACACATCGCGTCCAAACATAATGTTTATCTTCAGCGAATAGTAGAAGCAAAAAATAAACGAATGTTTTTTTTCTGTTGCTCGCCTTATCCTTCGCACAGGCGAAGAACAGGGCAGAACAAGGATGATACACCACCACGAAGAGAAGAAGAACGGTCGACGGCGACGGGGCAGCCCGCTTAGGCTTCGACGTCGGCCTGGATCTTGGCCAGGAAGTCGGCCTTGTGCTTCGCGATCTTCTCCTTGCGGGCGGCGAGCGGCAGCTTGGCCATCGTCCACCGCTTCTTGGTGACCTTCTTCTCGGGTTTCTTCGTGAAGGAGGGATCCTTGCGGATGGAGGCGTGGGCGTTCTTGTAGATGTTTTCGATCTGGAGGGAGCGTAAAAAGGGGGAAAAAATAATAGTTAGCATGAGAGACATTGTTTAATCGAGCACATTGTCTTATCAGCGAAGAGAAGTGACGACTGTACAACAAAAATTAGGAAGTTTACTGGGTGGATATAGTCCCGCATACTCCGAACTATTTGTCGCAAGCTTGCTGTGGTCCATTTTCGGACACTGACGTGACGCGGGGGGTTAACGATCGCCGCCAGTAATTTGGAATGGACGTGTGTGACATACTAAAACAAAACAAAACAAACAAACAAACAACAATACTCACATCATCAGCCTTGATGCCCAGCGAGATGTACTTGCTGAACTGGCGCTTGAACGCCTCCTCGTCCTCCTCCTCCAGCGTGCGCATGTAGTTGGCGACGTGCAGGCCGAAGATGTGGTCACGGTGCATTTCCGCGTTGAAGCTCTTGTTCTCGGCGCTGTAGCCCGGGAAACGCTTGACCGAGTGCGGAATGTTCAGTCCGCCATCGACGGCACCCTTCATGGCGCCGAACACACGGGCACCGGTGGTGGTGCGGGCCAGACCCACATCCAGGTAGCACCGGAAGGCGGCCGGTCCTTCATCGACCGGCTCGACCAGGTACTCCTCGCCGGTCACATCGGTACAGCCGGCGTACAGCGTGTCCAGGCGCAGCTTCTGCAGGATGCGGCGAGCAACGAGCAGACCGGTGCAGTAGGCGGCGGCATAGTTGGTCAGACCAACCTTCACGCCGTAACGTGGCAGCTCGTGCGAGTAGGCCGCGCACACGATGCGATCGCCCTCGATGCGGGCGTACGCGATCTGGCAGGTGATGTCGCGGTTGCTCAGGCGAACGATCAGCCGGAACTTCGGCGTGTTGTATTTGTTTTTGTCCTGGAAAATCAGGCGCTTGCGGGCATAGTAGTCGGTCTTGCCCTCGCGACGGCGACGGAACCTGACCTGATAACGCTTGAAGTACTGCTTGTTCTTCACTACCTTAACGAACCCCTGTGCGTGTGCAAGAGAAAGGGAGAGAGCAAAAAGAAATGAAGAAAAACCGGATGAGTCCAATGCAGTTTAGTGAGGTTAGGTTTGCTTCACGGTGCAATCCTTGCCGTCGGTGGTTTGTTTATCGTGACCCGAATTGCATCAGCAAGGAAAGTGCGATTGAGAGGAAGCTTCGATGAAATGCTTCCTTAACTATTTCAAGCACCATCACCACACTGCAGGCCACACGGGGGCACGCGAAACGGTCCAGCCACCAGCCAGCCACACCACACGTCTCCACGATGGGATATGCTGAACGAGAGGGGGGAACATCCAGGACCGTAGGATTTTGAGGTGCTTGAAATTGTTTAGTTCGCCGAAATTTCCATCTCACATCACTTCGCCTCGATGCAATGGGGCTTGCTGCACGTGAATAGCGTTTTTACAGCCCAAAAAGCTTACCATTTCGAATTAAATTGGGAAATTTTCGACACACGAAACGCTCAACACGTTTTCTACACGTCGGTGTCTACCAGAAAAAAGAACGAGAAAACAAGATGGCCTTTTGACACTGACAGCCGAGCGCGCCCAAGTAGCAATTTCCGATTGGCGAGCATTGCTGCACAGTGGGAGAAAACTGCTAATTATTGGTTAAAATTGGTTTTTACATATAAAAAGAACAGAACAATTTTGAATAAATGCACTAATTGAAGTAATTCGCGGATAATTTGATGTTAACCGTAGAGTTGGCAACCAGATTTACACACGTAAGTTGGCAACCGGCATACCCGGGTATTCCACACGTTTTGATGCAAAAAACTAACGATTTTCATAGGTAAACAATGCTTTCTATATTTTAATGCTGTAAGCATGTAATGCCGACCATATATTCTCTTCTATTTCATTTATTCATTAAGTTTTTTTCATTTTATTATAAAAATAACGGTCAAAATGAAATTTGGAATCGCTTGAATATGACTCGAAAATAAGCACAATACGAAAAGAGGAAGAAGAGAAATGTCATTCTCCATACAAAATGTATGGAATACCCGGGTATGCTGGTTGCCAACTTACGTGGTAAAGTTAAAAAAATTCAAAATAAAATACTTACAGACTGTTTAAAATTACAATTTATGCACCAAAAAATCAGAAATTAAAAGATGGGAGGCTACGGAAAATTTCAGGTCAATAAAAGCAATGAATTAAAAGTTATTGCATTTCGAAGTTGAAAAAAATACCCGGGTATCCGGTTGCCAACTTAAAGGTTAATAACCAATTCTAGATATTTTAAACTCTAGAAGCACAGATCAGGTTCAATATTAGCAACATATAAAAAACCAAAACATTTTAAAGTAAACGTGGTGCATTGCGAACTCATGCAGAGGAAAGACAAATGATTTTGAACCGATATAATATTACTAAAAAAAATAATGTTGACAGATTGTGTTACATTATTATTGGCATAATTTTCAAAATTTAACCGTTCTCCTCCAGCAGAGACCACATTCCTCTCAATAGCCAATTGAAATCCGACGTCAAAAACATCCGGCACACGGATAATCCGACCGCCATCAAAAACACCTCCACGAATAAACGATGTTCCACGTTTGCTGCGAATTATACACACACGGACACGCACACATACGTACACACACCTGACGAAAACAAAAGTGCATAAAATTCCACTGTCACAGTGGAACATCCTACCGTCGTCGTTACAGTGTGAATCGGAGAAAATATGTGCAAATTCTAACCCATTCCGCCCACTCCAGTCACTTCCAGGTGAAAGGGGAAGTTTTGCTTGTGCTATGGGCAATGAACAGTCGCAGCTGAAAGGGGTGGAAATCAGCAAGAAAGCGATCCAGGTGACCGACTACTGGTCGCTGTACAATGGCGAGCTGCCGAACGCGAACGGGGCCGCCCCGAGCAGCATATCCATCTTCCAGGGCGAAACGCTCGTCAGCGGCCAGTTCTGGACCAATCAGAATCCGCTCGAGCGGGCGATCAGGAATCTGAAAATCTACCGCCACCCGTACATCCTGAAGTACTTCGCGTCCTGGAGCAAGGGTTCGCTCAAGATGCTCGCCACGGAACGGTGCCGCCCGCTGGCGACCTGCCTAAACATTACCAGCGACGTGCAGATCTGTCTCGGGCTGCGGAACGTCCTCTGTGCGCTGATCTTCCTGCTCGAGCAGGCGGCCGTGCGGCATCTGAGCATCAGCATCTCGTCCATCTACGTCACCGACGATGGTGCGTGGCGTTTGGCCGGGTTCGAGCATCTGTGGCGGACGGTCGACTTTAACCAGACGCTGCTGGAGAAATCTCAACCGTACCGGTACACCAAAGCGATCGACAGCAACGAGCTGACTGGCAAGGGGCAGGCGCTGGAGCAGTACGCGTTCGGCGTGATGTGCGAGGAGATACTGCACAACAAAACCGACGCGAACATACCGGCGGTGGAAGATTTCAAAGCCTACTGTGCGACGCACCTGAAGCATGGCAATCCGGCGATGCGCCCGAACCTGTCCGCCGTGCTGCTGCATCCGATCTTCAATCACGACTTCATACTGATCCATTCCTTCCTGACCGAGCTGCCGCTGAAGGGCACCCAGGCGAAGCAGGAATTCTTCATCAGCCTGGCCGACCGGTTGCGCTCCTTCGATCCGGAAACGGTGGCGGAACAGATGTGTTCGCTGCTGCTGTCGCGCATCGTGCTGCTCGATACGACCGCGCAGCTGTGCGTTACGCCGTACGTGCTGCGCCCGAAGAGTGACGATCTTTCGCCGGGTCTGTTTACGCCCAAGATATTCTCCGCGTACATTTTGCCAAAGGTGAAGCAGGTGTTTTGTGTGCAGGACGCCCAGATACGGCTCATGCTGCTGGAGTACTTCCCCGCGTACGTGGAGTTTTTCACCAAGGAGGATTTGCAGGACCACATACTACCTCAGGTACGATTCTTTGGCACCCATCATGCCCTTAATTAAACAACATTTTACCGCATTTTCAGCTTCTGCTAGGGATAAAGGACACAAACGATGTGCTGGTCGCAAAAACGTTGCTCTGTCTGGCCGATCTGGTGCCCATCCTGGGGTCGGCCGTCGTGATCGGAGGCAATCGTAGCAAAATATTCGCCGACGGACGACCGCAGGGCATTCCGGATGCGGCCGGCCCGTGGAGTGGCGTCCGCTCGATCACGCCCGTCATTGGATCGGGCGAGTTCCTGTCCGGTAGCCCTGTACCAGACGCCGGTGGCGATAATAGTGCATCGTTCACGTCCGTCCTACTGCGGCCGGACAATTTCAACGCCATGCCCGAACGGTTATCGCCCGAGGGGGAAGACATCTATCGCACCAACAACTCGGACGTCGAGCTGGAGGTGGACGAGTGGAGCGACTGGGAGAACGATGGCAATGAGGTGGTGCCGGTGAACCATCTGCGACTAATAGACACGGGTGCACCGGAACCGGTTCCAATGAATGGTGTCCCAGAGGAAACGATCCTCGCACCCGTACCGATCCAGCCCATCACGACGCTCAGTCGCGAAAGCTCAACCGAAAGCAAGGGCAGCAAACAGCCCGGTAAAGGTCCGGCGGAAAGTATAGAACGGTTAGACATAAAAACGCAACCCACCGCAACCCGGAAGCCGGATGCAGCCGGTGGTGCCGGTGAGGAGTTCGATTTCTTCAAAGACATGGAACCGGTCATACAGAAAGCGAACGTGCTGCTGATCGACGATGAGACGGGTCCCACGAAGCAGCAGGAAGATGGCGGTCAGGAGGCCAACAAAATCGAACAATCGGGCGGACTGGCGGCGGCGGTGGCGACGAAGGAAGGGTCTGCCCACGAGCTTAACGAACGGGAAGAGGAAGAAATTCCGCTCGTCAGCAGCAGCCGGTTAGAGATTAAGGTGGACGACAGCATGGCAACCACCGAGGATGGTTGGGGCGACGAGGACGACGACGACGAGGGGAACGGTGGAGGGTGGTAAAATGCCGGAACAGTAAGGGACGACACCACCATTCCGTTTATACGCTTTTGTTTTCATTATGATTTAGCCGCGCTAAGCAATAAACAGATTTTTAAAACCGTTACCAAGAAGTGGAAATATGGAAAATAGTCGGTGCGTGTCAAAGGTCTATAAATATGTTGAAATAATTATTTTACACAAGCAACAGGGCTAAAAAGAGCAGCAGCAGCAGCAGCAGAAATGATTTGTTAAGAAGAATAACAGTACCCAATCCAGTTTACCTCGCAGCTGGAGGACGCCCACAACGGATCGATCGCTTACTCACGTAACTCCAATAACCGACATTGCGGCGTGTACCGCAGAAGATAACGATTTCGTGCTTAAAACTCGCTTCTACACTAGTGGTGGGAACATGGAATCGAACCTACCCGATTCCGATTCCGCGTTTGGAGTCAATAGAGGAGCTGATTCCATTGTTGGAATCGATTCCGATTCCGGAGTTGATTCCAGGATCGGAGTCGCTTCCGGAGTCATGATCGACCTGGAAATCGTAATTCGCCCCGGAAACGGAATTAGAATTGATTCCACAGATGGAAATAGCTCCGGAACAAGAATCAGTTCTTGCATTGAAATAAGAAGTTTTAGCAGCGAAATCGGTCCGAGAATATCCATGAGAATGAATCATTGATTCTCTGCGGTTATCAATACTTAGCATCATTGGACCCAAACGTCTATTCTTGAGGCTGTGGGGTACATTGTCCGTACTCGCTAGTTACGAGTCGAAATTACGATTTTCACTAGCGGATCTGGCGGCGGCTGACCGAAGTATTTTGCCAAACAATTTGGAGCCGCTTCAGAAAGTATGTTATTTTTCCATGTGTTTAACTTAAACTGGACTGGAAAAGCTTTGAAACTGGGAGATAAATATGACGTGCAACTATTTAAGCCATTTTCGTATGAAAAAACGATGAAAAAACTACTTAAAATTGAGATCCGGCACGAGCATTCCCTCGATGACCAAAAAAAGCTTCCACCAGCTCCAACCAGATGCGTTAGTGAAAATTGAAATCACACGAGTTCGGACGAGTTCGAGGACGGACGATCTACCCTGGCCTTTATAAAAATGCCGAAACCGACTCCGATTCTGATTTCGGAACGAATTTCGGAATCGATTCCGGACCTACTATCTGGAATCGATACTATCAGAAAACTTCGGAACTAGCCGGAATAGATTCCGACGAAATCTTCATTTTTCCCATCACTAGTCGTCTGGAGTTGTAGCTGTCTGGGTCGGAGTCGTCCGGAGTCGTTCTGAGCTGTCCAGAGTCGTCCTGTATTGCCCGGACTCGTCCTGAGTTGTGCGGAGTCGCCCGGAATCGTTCGGAGTCGGAGTCGGCCGGAGTTGTCCGAAGTCGTCCGGGGTCTGTTGGAGTCGACCGGAGTTGGAGTCATTCGGAGTCGACCGGAGTCAACAGGAGCCGTCCGGGGTAATATGCTTGTGACCAGGCCTTTCATTTCGTTGCGTTTTTTTGTCTTTCACTGCTGCGAAACACTTCGTATATAGGCCATTATTTCAAAGGCCGACTCCAGCCGACTCCAACTCCGGCCAACTCCAGACGACTCCGGCCGACTCCGGATGGCTAAAGACGTTTCCGAACGATTCTGAATAATGCTGCTCGGACCTACCTTCCGGAGTCGGTTCTTGATGTTTGCCAACTTTACCCATCACTATTCTACACCGCGATCTTGCCCTTGGCTCGTTGAAATGCATCTTCCACTCTCGTCGTGACTCTCTCCACGCTCTCCCTCTCTCTCTCTCGCATTCTCTGAGCAAAGGGAGTACAACAACAATCTTGCAAAACAAATGACGCGCCTACTGGGTGCAATATTCAAACGAACCTCGCGTTCGGCCATGGAAATGTGATAATGTGCTAGGTTTGCTAGGATTATCTCAGGGTAGACGGGCGTTCCATGACAAGCTTCTCAGCGAAGACTGATGCTTTTATTTGCTTACTAAAATTGATTCAAACACTCACACTACATATTACTACGAATTCAATTAACCTAGGCTTTTACATTTAAACTCGTAAAGAGAGACTGCTGTAGAAGGATGGGGGGAGGAGCATAACGAACATAACGTTGCCGTGTGAGGAACTGGACCTACTCGGGGCGTGGGGGGCTGCGGGGACGCACTCAACCATGATTAATTGACCCTAAAGTAGTCACTTCCTCGGCGCACGACTCGGTTCGACCTTTCTCCTTCATGTTAATGGCGTTTTCGTACAGCCCCCGGTCAACTGGCTGTACCACAGCGGCTTTCTATCCCCACCTACGGGCGGCTGTTGCTCAGAACCGGGTCTCTAAACGAGTCGCGCAAGATCGAGCGACGGCAACTGGGCGCACCGGATCTGCGGGTTATCGACCGCTGGGACGCGGAAAATGTCACGCTGCACCCGGTCGACCTGTGCCGTGTCGCACATAAACCGTGCCGCACTGTACTCCGCCAGCAGTGCATCAACCCGCTCCAACGGGACAGGCGATGAGTCGACCTCGATCGCCAGCGATCGATCCAGCTGCTCCCGGATCAAACAGGACAGCGTTGGGCCAACGATCCCACCATTCACCGGCCGCTCCGCGATCGCTCCGACGATCAGATCGACATCGTGCACGGTTGCGTACGAGGCGCGCACAATTTCCAAATCGTCCGCCTTCAGCACCGGCTCGAGGTCGGCCCAACCACTCACCGGGCGGCCAGTGCACAGCGCGTAGTAGTCGGTGTAGCGGGCCAGCCCATGATCCCGTCCGCGCTGGATGTCGAGCGCGAGCACATCGAGCCCCACGTTGCGCACACCGAACAGCAGATGCGCCAGGTCGTCCACGTACGTGGTGTCGAGGGACATTGCGTTCTGCCCCAGCACGGAACCGACCAGATGGGCAAAGTATTCCCGCTTGCGCAGATCCTTCGGCCGGTAGAACAGACGCTCGAGATCGTACGAACCGCTCGCGTTCGAGATCTCGCCCGGCATCATCGTGTTGTAGAAGCGGATGGCGGCCGTTGCAAACTCGTTGCTCACCCGATCGTTCCGTTCGCCGACGGGCGGTGGCGGAGTGCGATCCGCGGCCGCCTCACCTACCACCGCACGCAACCACTCGCGCACAATGCGCTGGTAGAGGCGCGTGTTAACGGTCCGTGCCACCGCGAATAGCCGCTCGTCCGTCCAGTCCGGGCGCAGCTGGGCCAAATGCTTCGCCAGCCGGTTGTGCGACCGCAGGAACAGCGTGTGCAGCAGCGTAATGTACGGGTTCACGTTGACGCGCGTGTCGCCCGACCCGTAGCAAACGGTTTCGAGGTTCGCATCGGCCACGCACAGCCGCCCGTCGGCCGCCGGCTGCAGATACTCGGCCGAATCGAACAGCTGCGCCTGCAGCCGACCGCCCTTGCCCGTGCGCAGCAGGCGCGTATCGTTCGCCCCACTGCCGTACAGTTGCGACAGATCCAACCGGTTGGTGGCCGCGTTCAGCTGGTTCGCTGGGCCGAGATGGCAACCGCCAGTGCCGCCGAGCGAAAGGGCACTGCGCACGTAGTTCAGACACGTCGCCCGGTACGTGCGGTAGTATGGGTCGTCCTCGCGCACCTCCATCGGCTGGCAGGACGGATGCCGGTACCGGGGCAACAGCGGACCGTGCTCGCCCGTGCAGCACTCAATGCCCGTGCCGTCGTGCATCGTCTGGACGGTGGTTTTCGCAAGATCGTGCTCAACGAACTGGCTCCACTGGACGAGTGCCACCGAGTGGCGTGCGTCGGGGGCCGGTTGCCGCCCGTTGCGGGCAGCGTGGAAGCGGCTCGAGATGTCCCGTGCCGCCGGCAGCTCTCCACCGGTGGTGCTGCGCCGGAACTTGTACACACCGTCGTCGTACAGGGCGGGGAGTAGTCGCCGGTACTCGTCGTTGTACTCTTTCGCCTCGATCAAGCTGCGACACTGATCGGCGATCGTGGACGGGGGGATTTCCGTGCCGGCAAGGAAGAGGCCACACTCGTACGAAGGGATGCCACTCGGCAGGCAGTAACGGTTGACGAAGAAGCCGGACGCACGCAACACTTTGCGGGCGAGCAGATCCTGCCGCTGGGTGCCGGGTGTCGGGTAGCCGTCGATGATCTGCGCGTACGTGGTGCCACCTTTGACGACCTTGGTGCGCGTGCCGGCAGCTAGCGAGCATTCGAGGCGTTTGGACCGTTCGTAGATTGCCTCGCCGTAGTCCAGCGCCGTCTCCAGATTGGTTTTGCTCGCGTACCCGGCCAGCCGATCGAGCGTCGCGAGCCTTTCCGCGACCAGTGGTGCAACTGTGCACGCTACCAGCACCAGCAGCAACACCTTACACATTTTGTTTCAGTTTCTGTTTTGTGTGGAAATTTTCTTCATAAAAGCACACTTTTTCAGCACACAATCACACACTGTTGAACCTGATGAATTGCGCACAACAACAACAAATTCACAACTCCGATACGCAAAGCGGTTGCGGCAAGAGAGTGCGCGCGCGCGCGTCCACTCGTTCGGATCGCTAGCGGAGAATTGACTCTTCTCGCTGCGCATGGATGTTTTTGTTTACTCCAAACATTATCACCAAGTTCCTTCATAGGGAACCTCCCCCTTCAGTTTCTCACCCCTCCAGCTCTCCGGCGAGGCCACAAAACGAGTTCCACAACCGCTGACTCAATCCCTCTGTCTCGTTCTCTTTCGCGTGCCGCGTGTTCTCCTTTGGTGGTGACCCATGCGGTCGCTATTACCTTATCGGGGGACGGGAGAGTGTCTGTTTGTCTCTGTGTCTATGTCTGTGTGTCTGTGTGCAGCGTGATCGTTTATGTGGCCTTTTCCCGTCCTGCGATGCGTTCAAACCCCGATCAAGTCAACAAACACAAGAGATCGCCAACGACGACGCAACACAACGACGTGTTCTATAGCCGCCCCGTTTGCGTGCGGGTGTGACGACGGACACACGCTCGCGGAATAGTCAACACACAACGGGGGCTCGCGTCAATCCCAAACCGCGGAACAAAAGCGAGGGAGGAGGAAAGCTGGGTCGGTCTCTCCCAGCCAGCAAACGTGTGTGTACGTGATGGGACTGTTTGAAATGGTTTGAAAAATGTGCGGATAAGCGATCGGAAATCAAGCACAAAGGTATTGGCTTTAGTTAAGGTTTAGTTCGGTTTGTTTGAATAAGAAGATAATGTGCTCCTTCTGGCGAGATTTTGAGTCGATCTTGCCCCTTCAAACCTTCTTCGACTCATTGTAGGAAGAGGAAACATTCCAACCGGCCGATGCCGAGAGAGGATAATTAGAGACGCATTTAAATGCGTTGCTCTTCTACCCCTATTCCGATCGCGCACTGTTCGCGCATGCAAGCGCATGTCGGTGGCGCAACGTGTCTTTTTTCCGCATTTCGCGAGCGATCGCCACTTTGGAAAAACACGCATGCCTTGTTAGAACGTGGGGGGGGGGG
>VTWG01016277.1:0-13943 GCA_008817895.1 Anopheles fontenillei
TTTATAATAATGAATTCATTAAAGTGAAATAAACTGTTGGAATAAATTGGTTATGCTCCTCTCAATTCATAATCTTAGATATCTATGTACATGAAATAACTAATCACTACAGCAATAACATGGCGTCTACGGCGTATTAAAGCCGGCTAATTGATTAACTGCATAGTGCAGTGCTTAAATAATACTCACACGAACTACTCAGATGGTCAAGGAAAAGCAGTGTTTTTTTTTACTTTTTTTCCTATCGGAACGTGAATGGGATACGATAAAGAGTTAGTAAACAAAAATTATTTGAAAACAATCATAAGCAAACGATTTCATAACTCTTAATTAGGCGCGCTTCAAAACTGTGTATGCGTTGCCCATTACCTTTACGCCACATTTGTCAGCAGTACAAAAAATACAAAGACTTCCACATTTATATAATTCTACAATCTACATAATACATCTACATAATTCTACAGCTACAAACGAATTGATAATAAACTTGTTAATATGTATTTTTTAAACTCAATGCACCTTTGTGATATTGTATGGTGCGACTTTAAATTAGCAGATCACTATAATAAGCTGCACCCCCACAACACGTACATTTTTGTTGAATCATCCCAGTGCCCGCGCTCTGAGGTGAAATAATCTTTAAAATTCCTCACTAGTTATGTTAGTCTTTAGTTGGCACCTCAACTCAATTGTTGGGTCGTATGCCGTACCAACCAGGTATTATTATTGACCAGGTAAGTATTGAAATAATCTTTTTTCTATTGTCTACGATTCTCCGTACAAAAAAAAAAAAAGAAGGATTTATCTATAATTATCTAGAACCTCACTGATTGGAATATGAGTATATACAAACTAACGAATTCGCTAACGATAGTTAGGAGGTACAGAGTCTCCAAACTGAAATAAACCCAACTAGTGGTATAATTATGTAGTTTAATTCAAGTTATTTTAACAAAAACCTTAACAAAGACTGCTTTTTATTATCTTTACTGCCAAAGTTAATTATTGTATGAGCAACATAAAAGCAAGCTAGTAAGAAATCTTCAAGCTTATGTGTTCCAGGATAAGTTAGTACGGCAGTACGGCATTTTCCTGCCTGGATGGCGGCTCTTTTCCATTAATATATTTCATAGAGCTTTGATACATTGTTATGTTTTGTTTCAAAATTTGGCTTTACTCGTGAAACTCTACGAACAGTTTTATAGGATTTGGCTATTTCAGCCGTAACGCTTGCCGACCACTGAGTTAGTACGCAATCGTATCCCAACCAGTGAAGTTCGACTATAATTTGTTCATTTTAACGGATGCAGTCGTTAGGTAAGTGAAGCAATTAATCAACCAAATAAAGTCTGAAAGAGTGTAGTAACTTGTTCGCATTTTCAATCTTTTTTATTCTTAATGTAGAAAAAACAACGCGCATGAAAAGTATAAGCATAAGTTTGTGGGGCACTGTATATGCTTATCAGCGAAAGAGCATTTGCAAACCAAAGCGCCAGCGTTCGTCCGTGTTCATTCGTAAAGTAGCGCTCTCAGCTGTAGCACATTTCGGCACAGTGCACGGTGCAGCGAAATGGAGTCGACACCAAAAATGACCAAGAATCTGTTGAAACTTCCGATTGAAGAAAAGGAACGCTTCTTCGATTCCTTCGACATGGTCCAGACGGACTGTGATGGTGAGTAGCATCTGTTGGCAAGAGTGTAGTTCTTCTTTGCTTAACCCTTAAATGACGACATTGCAGGCGTCTTGTGGATGCTCGGGGAACCGTTCGCTGGTGTCGAATTCACAATTCGTGCCTTGCGAAACAATGGCAAACGGGTGATTTATGTTTCGAACAACAGCGTCCGCACGATGGCGGATTATCGCGGCAAACTGGACAAGCTGACGGACTACACAATCGATGAAGAGGACATCATACACCCGGCAAAAATCGTCATTCACTATCTCCGGCAGAGAAACTTTGACGGGCTGTGCTATGTGATTGGTAGCAGCAATTTCAAGGCCTGCTTGCGTGAAGCCGGCTTCCAGATACTGGATGGGGTAAGTCCCCGATGGGTGCAAACATTGCTTTTAGTTGACGTTTGTTGATTTTTTTGCCATGACTCACATGTGTTTACTTTCGCCCGGGGTGTAGCCAAATGAACCAGTAAACGAATCGATACGAGAAGTGGCAGCCGTCGTGAACGATGGACAGCCGGTAAAGGCGGTAATAGTGGACTTTGATTACAACATGAACAATATTAAGCTGCTGCGGGCACAGATGTATCTGCGGCATGACGCCCTGTTCATCGCTGGAGCAATGGACAAGGTGTTGCCCGTTGGTCCGCGGACGCGCTACATCGGACCGGGATGTTACGTGGAGATACTGCAAAATGTGGCGGACAGGAAACCCATCGTACTGGGCAAACCGGGCCTGCCGATGAGCAAGATGCTGAAACAGATGTACTCGGTGGAAGATTCCCGCCGAGTACTGTTTGTGGGCGATCAGCCCGAAATGGATGTCAAGTTCGGGCACACTTCCAACTACCAAACGCTGCTGGTTGGTACCGGAAACTACAAGGAGGACGACCTGCAGAAGCTTACCGACAAACCGGACGAGCTTCCCGACTACTACATCGATTCCTTCGCCGAACTGGAGCAGATTGTGCGGGATGTCGTTGCGTACAAGGCACGCAATGTCACCAAATGTGGCCTTTAGTCAAAAGAGTTGATTGCCTTGTTTGTTATATTTATTTGTCATTTTTTTAACGCATTCTATGGGTCGACGGGACAATGGATGAAGCTAGGGCTAGCGCTGGGGCCGGCAACTGCGCAAGGGAATGTAAATAATGGGGAAATTGCTCCTGAATAAACATCTTGCCTATGGTTAAGTTGTGCTTTATGATGCAAATTATGTGCTTTGCTCTCCAGTGGAGCTGCTTTTGGTGTGTTTGAGTGAGTGGGAGATTTTATGCAAGATTTGTCGCACAGCAGTCTTTCTGTTATCGAGCACAACGCGTCAGTCAGCTATTGTTATCTTATCGCCCGGTGTGCTCAACCTGGATAGCGTCGGTGTAACGATGTAATGTGGAGTAATCTGCCAATGGTGACGCTATTCTTATCGCTTTGTGTAATCGCTGTAAATTAAAAAAAGCGTTTGAAAAATCATGCCCCGTAAAAAATGGCGAATTTGAGCAAAAGAAATCAATTTCTCCTCACCTCGTTAAACCTGAACAGCATGCAGAGGAGGAGCTGCGTTTTTCCATTAGGCAGTGCTCCATGCGCCCCACGAATTTGCGCGCGTAGTCGAACGGTCCGACGCGATCGATGCCGCCCGACGTGACGTGGTGTGTAGAGAAAGAGCGAAAATGTTACGCCATCAACAACGAGTCCCCAACGACCGGGCGCCCATGCCCGGCAGAGGTGCGCACCCGCGGGGGCCTTCTCGAGCCGCTGTGCGGTGTTGCCGTAATTTTGCCATGACGCAGCTCTCTCGGCCAGCACACGTGGTTGCGCGCGGCATCGTCGCATCACACTCGTACAACGCAGGCAGGATTCGAGCAGAAAAAGTATGCGGCTGTCAGCGATTTAGCAGGTAGGCAGCAGGCGAGCAGCCGGTTTCGCGCCATTTTTCCATCCATTTCCGATTGCACGGAGCTGATTGACAAGGCAGGCTGCGGCGATTGCTTCATGGGCGCTGGTGATGGCAGTGCGGCCAAACGATGTTGCGACGAGTCTGTTCGGGGGTCGTGTGCGCTCGGTTTGTTTATGTTATGGCCATTATTCGGTTACTTCCGATCGCTAATTAATAATGCCGGTTTTTGTTGATTTTTTAACATCTAACTTTCACGCTACAACTTCACCGGAACCGCATAAACCGTAAAAGATTGCCCTCGAACGCGTCCTGCCACGCGCTGCTGGCAACCGGGCGCTTCGCCAGTTCACCCCGACCCTGGGGGCCCGAGAAGAGAGTTTCGCAGTTTCGCGCACCGAGACTGTGCCGTTCTAGGTTCCTTTTATGGCCAGGAGCGCAGCCACCGCGGCAGGTCGGCGGTGAGTCTAGCTGGCTCGGCGAAGAAAGCGTTTCCGCAGTGGTCGTGCGTCGTGCGTGTGCGCGCGGTCGATTCTGGAGTGATCAATTTCAATTTCGCGCTCGACCAGGAGAGCATCCCGCGCGGCAGGGAGAGCCCTCGCACGATGGTCGAGGCCGTCGCATGCGCCTGGTAGAGAGCGAGCGTGCTGCTGCTGTTGTTGTCTCTCTCGCGGAAAATTATGCCTCCAAACACACGCAAAGGTGGCACGAAGCGACGGCGGTGGCATTGAGTCGGTGTGCGGGAGTTCCGCAATTGTGATTGCGTGGTACTTTCAAAACTTTTCCTTTGCCACCAAGGGCGCAGACGCGACGAAGGCCGCAGTGACACTGACAGCGGCTTCGTGCCACCACTGACAGCGGCGGGGCAAACAAACAAACAGCGACGTCGGATTGTGTGCCTTTTTGGATCGGATTCTTTTTATCGCTACTAGCTTCGCATGCGCCAGGAGGCGCTTTCCTGCAGCGCAGGGGAAGTTCGTTGTGCACATTGAGCGAGTGCCACGGGCCGGTGGACAAGATAGTTGTTAACTCGACGGCACAAGGGACCTATTTGGAGAGTCAAACGTATTTCTTCTTCGGATAAATATTTTGCTGGAGGTAAGTAAATTTTAAACATGCTTTTTTCGCGGCTAATGTGCCAAACACACCGTTTATGTTGCTTTGTGCGTTTCGACCAAAATTGTCCGATTGTTGCCCATAGTCGCAGAGACGAAGCAGAGAAGCGATCCATGGCAACGTCGTTTGATAGATCGACTGAGTGAGGCGGGAGCACACACACACACGGCTGGCAGCGCCGGGTAGCGCCTGGTAAGCGCGCAAGGGAGAGAGTCGCTTTCAAGCGTTTTCCGGATTGGGCGCGCGAGTCGGTTTCAATAATGGCAACACTTTTTTTGCATTTCCATCAGGTGCCCAGGAAACGGAGCTAGTCGAACCGACGGCCGAACCTAGTCCGCCAGGGTCGAATCGAGTTCTCTCTCTATTTCGATGATGGCGATCCACGTAGTCGGAAAATGGTTTCGATTATCGGTCAGGCCGGCAGGGTCGCTAGGAGGCACGCGATTGGTGTCGTCGGTGCGCGCGCGTTCAGCAAATCAGCCGCATATGGTCGCCACTGGCAACCGCAATCGGTGTTCCAATTTCGACATCTGGTCCGAGTTGAGCGAACTGGTCGAGAAACGGGCACGCCGTTTGCCGGTCGCGGTCGGACGCCATTCGACAGGATTGCTTCAGAGGCCGTCAAAATCGGGACAATGGGACGAATTGTATGCGGAGCGCAGCACCAACGGCGGTGGATTGTAGCCGCTCTCGATGGCGTTTACGCCGGCTCGGTGGGCGTGATCGGTTCTCCTCGTGTTGTCAGCGCAGCACATGGCGCGACTCCGTGTTTGCGTGGGACATGTGCCAAATCATTTTGCGACAAACGCGTGAATCTTTTTGGGTTAAAAATGTTGTTTGCACATCCTCTCAGTTGAGCTGGACTTGTGATTGTGAAAATAAGTAAATCTATTTATCTTTCTACTCTGATTCTATCTCCTATCATGTCTTTTCTGTTTTGATAGCAGCGTTCATTTCGAATTCGCAACGGCGGGTTCAAATTGTGTCACAAAAGGGCACAAAAACCAACCGGATCCGTTCCGAATTCGCTCAGCACAGACAGGATTCGGACACAAATTCTACCAGGGGCGCACGCGAACGAACAAGACCAATCGGTCCCCACCCGTACAAAACGTCCATTGCCGGCTGGTACAAACTGGTGCAAAAGCTTGTGTAGGAAAGGGATGGTGTAAGATAGCCCATAAATCATTTTGTTGTTCGCATGATAATTATTAAATTAGAATTATTTAAAAGGCTTTGGTGTTTTTAGAAAAATAAAAAATAAATTATTGTAGACAATTATAACATTTAAGTTGAAATAATCTAAATATAAACTATGCTATTAAAAATTTGGTTCATGGATTGGAGCCAATAAGCAAATTAATAATTTTAATAATATTGAATTGAATAATAGTTGAAAATTATCGTCATAAAGATATGATAAACCAGAATTATTTGAGGATACAATTTCCAAAAATAATAAACATTGAAAAGCCTTATGAATGTATGGACCGTTGTAGGGTTTGCGAGCAAAGTTGACATCACAAATGGTTGTCGTGTACACACGACTTCAGTGTGAAATCGATCTAAAAAAGCAAAAGCGCGCGCTCTAAACAGTGTTGCCATTTGTATTAGGAATGCTCATATGAGAAAATTTGAATTTCATTAGATACCTATTGTTTCCGTACCTATTGTTTCGACTGTTTGTCATCTAAACACGAACATATTGTTTGATTTTTAATTTCCCATCCACTGGATGAGAAATTGGAGTTCTGTAAACATTATTTTATCAGTGTGCTCTTATAACTTCCGAGAGCAATACCATGAGTTAGCGATATGTTTATTATTGAGATTAATATCCAAAGATGTTTTATTTTATAACATTTATTATTTCATGTCATGGATCTCAACTTAAACGGTAAAAAAGATTATAAAATGATAAATAGCATCCATAGCCTATGCTATGTTCAGCCGAGAGTTTGACTAGAAAATACATCGTCAAAATAAGGTTTTTTTTTGTTATACTGAAAACAATTTAAAACAAAAAAAAATACTACAGTATAATAATGGTATCAATAATTAAATAAAATGTTTCATATTTTAACATCGAGCTTCAAAAGGACATCAATCGAAACTTGGAGCTAAAATTTTGTTTGCTAAATATCTAATTCATTACACACTCCATATTAACACGGTATATGTGCTCAGTTTAAGTGCAAGTTTTGATTCAATACTGTGTTTAAAACAATAAAATGACGGAAGAAAATATTATTTTTAATATTCAAGTGAGCATTATATGCAATCAGACTATTCTCACATAAACAGAATTGACTATGGGGTGATGGTTTTAAGCTTGAAAGTGCTTAAAATGTAATCTAATATTAACAAATATTTAAACAAAAGTTTGCAGGTATCAGCAGAAAGAATTTACCAAAGCAGTATAAAAAATTGTATTATCTAAATTAAAACAAAGGTAGCTGAATGTTTATTTCTCTCTAATTTCGCGTGTCTCAAGAAATATCATTGCCAATAAGTGTGACGAATTGATAAATTTTTTTAAACAATTTAACAAATAGTTCACATCTACTCTTTACCCTACAAAAACAACTACATGTCACTGCATAATCTGTTGCCTTTTTGGAAAATGATTTAATTTTTCGTAAAGAAAAAGTGCACAACAAATAGTATACAACCTAGTATCAGCTGCAATGTTCCAACGCCAAGAAACAGGTAGCCGGTGAAGGGATTTCGCGCACCCATCCACGATGGTGAGATAAGAGCGACTGCCTTCCGTCCGCCGAATGAAGCCACCGGGTAGGTGTAACGGATGTGCAGCGTATAGTGCCCGTCTGGCAAACCAGCCTCGAAAGGAGCAACGGAATGGTCCACACGCCGATGACGCTTGCGGAAATTGGGCAATGCGGCGGAGCGCATCCAATTGATTAGATCCTCATTTTGAAAACCATTGTTGTCGGGGTTGGCCGGATCAAGTTCCCATAGCTCACGGGACCAGGCGGGAGGTCGGGAAATGTTTTGCAGCGCTTCCCGAAGGTCACCGGGTGGATTGCGAAACTTTAGTTCCCGTTCGTGGTCCCAAACAGACCCGCCGCCGACGAGGGGCACACGCCGGTCCGGTGCACGCTGGTACAGGTCAAACGTGTCGTTGAAGATAGCATTGGCGATTAGCCCACATGGCGCCACGGGCAGCGTTCGGTTGTCGCGTCGCACATAGTCCAAAGGGTGGCATCTTGGAGAGGGAGCTTTTAACACATCACCCCGCAGCTGACCATCGTCACGGGATATTACAAACTGCCGGTGGTTTTGGTGGAAGTTCTCCAGGGCGTAATAGAAGTAAACATCTCGGGGAAAGTACTGATCGAGGGTAAAATTAACAACACATTTGCATACGGCACCTGGGTTTCTGTTGATGATTTCGGCGCAACTCCTACCCGACGCATCACCATACGCCAGACAGTGGGTGTATTCGAGGGTGAATTCCGGTGTATTGGAAGCCACATGCTGTAAACCGGCCCCGATCGCTAGGAAAACAATCCCACCGGTCACTAGTATGGGCCAGAGCGTTTTGGCTGTTATGGTCGGTGTCCAAACGGCTAGATTCTGCTGATAGAATGCACTTTCGGTTGGTCTACGCGATTTTGTCGGCATTATGAGGTGACTGTCACCGCCACGATTGGACATGTTGTAGCTGTAACTGTTGAAACCACACGCAGACCGTAGCAAACTGGTTACTTTGTTTTGTATTTACATTTTATTTCCCATCGGCCTGTACTAGATGATTCACAGTGATCAGGAACACACACTCACACACGCAGTAAGCAGTGATAGAAACTCCGCGCAGAAACCAAATGAGCTGAACAAAATCTAGCGTTTGACTAACAACAAACCTTTGCTGCGTTAGGCATTATCGCTTCCTAGCAGCATGTGCGTGCGACATTGCACTGGTATAAGTGGGTAATAATCAGTTTCCAAAAGCTGGAAGCGTTATCAGTTTTTCATAGTATTAGTACATTTTTTGATCCAATCGGTAGGTTCCAGATAAGTCTAAATAATCATTGCGCTGGCTGGTAGACAGAACCGTGGGAGAGTTTTTGCAGAGCTTTGACACTAGAACGACCTATTTTTGGGTGTTGAATTTTAAGTAATTTTAATTTGAATATTTGAATATGAAAGTAGAGTAAATTTTAACATCTCTGGAATTTATCATTTGATTGTAGCCATTTCATTACTTGAAAATAACAACACCAAAGTAAATTATACAATCAGATAAAAAAACATCCATCATTCTACGATAAAAGGTAAATTATCTGAAAAACTTAATACATAAAAAAACCAACAACTTTGCATACAACATTACCTCCTGTTTTTGAAAAGTGACTGAGCAAAGATAATGCTTATTTAGACCGTTTTGCTTTTTTATCGTTTTGACAATCAGTCGTTTTGATTGGATACGATAAAAATGTCCTCATAAAAGAAAAATCTTTAAAATAATTATTAATATTTTTTAAAGACAACAGCTAAAGAATGTACTCCAACAGTCAAATCGACTGGTGTGGTATCTGCAGTGTTTTAATGCAATTATCCATAAATTAGTATCATTTTAAAAATAGGTATGATCTTTAAAAAGGATTTACCAGATTAGAACCTGTGATTTCTTCGATCCAGTATGTCTGAAAGTGCTTTACTACTCATTAGTCCACCCCACGCTGGAATTCTGCTGGAATACACCTCGACAGTCGTTGACCCAGTCAATGTTGGTTTGATATTAAGATTCGTAAAAGCCCAAAGACGATTCTCAAGATTCCGATGGAAGGCGGAACTCAATGTCCCCATGCCAAAATACGTAACGCGCAGCATTATTCTAGGGCACTTGAATCTCTTGCAGACAGGGGCACTCAAGTTCGAGGTAATTTCATAGGTCGCATACTAGACAGTCTTATTGATGTTGCTACTCTCCTCGCTCAAATAAGGTGTACGCCGGTGTACTCAAATTACGCCCCGTCTCGTTATTTAAGATCGTGTAGTGCACTATAGGTCGTTCCACGACATACAATATTTGGATCTAAAGAGCATTACTTCACTGCATTCAACAATAACTCAGACACTTCCTTCCGCCGCTAATAGTTCCTCTTTATCTCGTCTCTTGTCTCAAATTATTTCATCCTTTCCTCTCACGCATGTATTGGCATATCCTTTCACCCTATAGTTATATATACTTAGTTTATCTTTAATTTTTTTATTTTCTTTGTTTTTTTTTCAGTAAAATACTCCTTAAAATTCGTCTTTTATTTTTCTTTAGTTACATTTCTGTTCAAGACTTCCTCGTAGATTGGTTTGTTTCTGAGTTTAAAATCTCGCGGCATATTTAGGAATACGATGATGACTAGAATATAACCATACTATGAATATAGGCTAAATTTATATAATTGTTGATCCGTGAGACTGGCAATTTGTAATAAACTGAATAATGAAAACAGATGATAGAATGTAACCTAAAAATTTTAAAGTGTTTACGTTAAACTCAATCGCAAATTCTGCTTTCTAAATAGACTTGCTTCGTAACAATGAACACAAGCCACAAAGACAACAATTCTACATAAACGATATCTTAAGCTAACCAGGAAGGCTTATGTCCAGGAAACTTATATTATGTAGCTGACTGGTTTCTTACAATAGTGCTAAGACAGAGTGAATCGTTTACCTTTTTGGTGTGACGACCTATGAGGTCCTGCCGGCCTATACCATCCAACTAGACTCATTATTTAACATCCTTTTTCCGGATAATCAAACCTGGATGTAGGGGTTCAATCTGAATAGGAATCGAACTTGTCCGGCCTTGTAGGAGGGGGCTCTTTTTTTTCGCATAACAAGCGCCATTAGTGGTACAGGCAGGCCTTGATCGACAACGATTTGTTGAGCCAAAGAAGAAGAAAAGAAAGTGTTTTGCCAAAAATAATCCTTTTTCATTGCGTCTTAAAATAACAATAACTGAATTTGAATTAATTTTTTCTACGATTTTTTTGCGAATGATCGAGAAAAATCGACTCTGTTGTGATTTATTTATTTATTTATTTATTTATGTAGGTTTAGGTTATCTGGCAAGTTACTGCCTACATAACAAATACAATTGTACAATTATACATTTAAATTGAAATCGAACATAACATTAATGCTATTTGTGTTCTTGAAATAAAGTAAAAAAAAAGTCATTTATGTTATTTCTCACGACTCTTTCATAAGTTTTCACCTGTGTTATGTGAACCTGGGAGTTCCGATTAAGCTTGGGCAATTCGGTTCATTTCCATGAACGTGAACGTACTAGTTCTTTCATTTAGATGAACTGAACGTGAATCGCGAATCATTCATTTCTTCTTCTTCTTCTTTGGCACAACAACCGTTGTCGGTCAAGGCCTGCCTGTACTCACTGGTGAAGTGAGCTTGGCTTGCTTTGATGTATTGTAACTATAGCAGGATAGTCAGTCTTACGTATGGGGACACGGTCTATTCGGGACTTAAACCTATGTCGGGCATGTTGTTACGTCGTACGAGTTCACTAATGTACCACCAGACCGGCTAAATTGTTCATTCGTTCATTTCAGTTGAAGAAAATATGGTAAATTGTTTCATATTGTAAGAAGAACGTAATTAGTGTATTACATCTTGAAAATTATTAGGCAGACCAGGAAGATCTTTATTGCGATTGGTAGGACGTTCTTTTCGTCAACGTCCTGATATTACGGTTCACGTTCATATTTGTATGGGGGAAATGAACGACCTGGCGTACTAAGTAGTTCTTTATTTTGTCGAGTAAGACGTTATTTTGATGCCCGATTCGATTTTCGTTGTACAATCTAACACAAAAATCTTAAATAATAAAAACAATAATAATTAGTATGCAAGCTATTCCGTTATGCCAAATTAGATGCGCGGAATACCGTGGAATTCTATTTGTATGAAAAGTAAAAATTTCTGCATATTAAGCATCGTATTGAAATGAAGAGACTTTGCACACAATCAATCCTTTTCATAATACTTTCTCTTCGAGGATCGTTTTTACACACCGACTTCCGTGCGGAGCTTTGTGGGTATATGTTCCAAGATCTATGGTATCCTTTGCATGAGGATAGTAAGAACGAAAGGGCGCAAAGGTGGGTTCAACTGCATTCTGATGGTACAAGCTGGTGCCAATTCCTTCACTCGTTCGCTCACGGAGGAAGGGTTTCGAGTGGCAACGCCGGAAAACAGCCATTACATTGTAGCTACAAAGTGGTGCCAGCGAGCGCGCGTCTGGCCAAAACCATCGACCACCTCGGCCGGCTGCTCGATAAGGATTCGGAATGGCTCGGAACGGCACGGGAAGCATCCGGAACGGCATGTTAAACCAGACGGAACGCATCTGTTAGACGCTTTACATCCGGGGCCGAATCTGGGGCCGGTGTTCCCGACCAGGAGGGGGGGTGTGATGGAGCAGTGTTCTGGTGAAATTGAATTTTCCGTCCGAACAATAAAACGAACCACAGGAAGCCGGCACCGCGGAATAAGGTACTCGCACACTCACTGGTGCACGGTGTAGTAGGACGAGTTCTGGGTGCGATACAGCTGCCCCCAGGGGCAATTATTCTCGTTCTTATTTACACTTTGTGTCGATGCGCGTGGCACCGCACAAAGATTCCGGGGCGGGCCAGTGTGAAGTTGACGACGACGACGACGGTGACTACGGTCCTATGGCCCTGCGGTGAAGTTCTTGGTTGATTTGCTAGCAGCAGCAGCAGCAGCAGCAGTAGCAAATAGGGGCGGTTGGGGCACAAAAATCAGCGACACACGGGGAGGAAACAACAGCCCCAGTTGACGTTGACGAATGTCTAATGGCGCGCGAGGTAAAATAAAGCACTTGGGGAAGCCCTATTAACACTAGAGCAGGCGAATGCAAGTGTTCGGCCACCGTGCCAGCGCGTGCACTCTTACAGGGCGTGTGCAATGTCACACGGCAAAGCACTGACTCGGGGAATTAATTGAGCTTAAATTTGCCGTTCAACTCTACAATGTAAAATCAATGTTTTCGAGTGCAAGAAGTGGTAGAGAGTGAAAAGAAATATTAAACAGTAAATACTTTTTTGGGATTTTAAAGCTAATTAAAAGTAAAAATAAAAAAATATATTTTTTTTACATATACTTCACAACACAAACACACAATTCAAACACAACAAGTGTTCTTGCAATTGTCCGTAGAATTTTGCAAAGTTATAATATAGACCACTTCAACGATCTTCCCATTCACAGTTTGTTTTTCCTAGGAAGCTGATGGTAGTACACAGGGCAGTAAAGTATAGCAGCAAATTTTTACTTCCTGTAACAGCTTCAAGCTTCAACTCCCGAGACGACCGATGTTTCGGTCGTTTCGTGTTGAATGGACCCACCGTCGTAGTCGTTCACAATAAAAGAGTACAAAAAAAACCGAAGAAGGACAACATAAAAACCTTAACAGAGTAGAAAATGGTTGGCAAGCGTAACCACTGCCGTGGCCACTGCAAGTGCCTAGTAAGCTAGCAGTTGATGAAGTGCACATCTGTTTCATTTGCATAAAGTAATAAGCCCAGAGAAATGGCCATATTAAAAGGACGTTAATTTTTTTGTTGCCTCTGCTCCACTAGAAGAAACTCATTTGGAGGAGTGAAGAATAGCAAAGGGGGTTGGAAGACGGGACAATAGCTGAAATAAGTTTGCGTCACCAACGTGTGCTTTAACGCAGTAGTAGAGGGGGTTTAGGAAGAACAAGTGGAGAATGTCGTTGTCGCTTTCAGGCTTTTGTTTATCTTTTTGTTCGCATCATTTAGTTGATAAGTTTTCATGTGAATAGTACATATACATGTTTTTAAATTAAAAAAAAATATATTTTTTTTAAATATGTAATATTACATATTTTTAACACTTCTTAAACAAAGATTTTCCTAGGATCTGTCTACTGTTGAAAAGAAAAGATAACATAAGGTTCTAAGCCAAAGCCTTTAATTGAATTTAATTCACTATTTTTGCTCGTCGTACATTTAAACATTTTAACACAATACTCTCGTTGGCTTGCTCACAACAGAGTACGTCATCGTCCCAATGCCCGATCAACAATAATTTTCCAGGATGCTTCGTCCCTCGCTGCAGCCTTCCATCCATGTAGACTTCCTCTCTACTGCAGATCTTGCTTTACCAGCTATAGTGCTCGATGTGCTCCTCTGCGGGTCTAGTGGCATCTTCATAACATGCCCCAGT
>VTWG01016283.1:0-25074 GCA_008817895.1 Anopheles fontenillei
CCCCCCCCGTTCGTTGCTCCGCCAACCGCCACCACCGCTGGTCGGTTGGCCGCATCGCATACACGGCATGGGTGTCGCTGTGTGCGCGCGTGCGACAGTAAAAGTGTACGTCTGGTCTGGCCGCGCTGTGTGTGGCGTTTCTGTGGCCTGTGTTTACTCGGCCGAAGCTCGGGGATGTAGATGATCTCGCACAGATATACACGCAACCCGCTGCCGCCCGCCCGCCCGCGGGAAACCTCCGAGAAGGTGGGAATGTGTGGTGTCCCAATTTTGTGGCGTCGCGAGAGCCGCCCAAGACTGAACGAGACTGCCCGAACGGGCCCCGTGGGGCCAGAGAGCGCTTCGCGAGCGCTCCGGCACCAAGCGCGCGCAACACACAGAGCAAACAACGGTGACCGTATGGTACCAACTGGCCGAAATCGCACTCCTCGCGCTGTCTGCCAAAAACGGGAATGTTTGCGGCGCAGCGGGAAGGCAATGGGGGGGGGGGGGGNGGGGACGAGTTTTCCAATACGCACAATAGTACGCATCGGGATGTTTAAACAAACAAACTGCCGCCGCCGACGACGGCGACTCCGATCGTTAAAAAAACGGTTTGTTGATGCTGAGGGCAGTTTTGCATCAGATCAGATGTCGGGTGTCACGCAGTTGGGAGGAGAGTCTGCGGAGCTGTTGCAATGAGTGGGGCGAATCATTAAGGGTATGTGCCATCATTGGCACAAAGAACCGAGCCAACCAGCTTGTGTACGACAGTTGCACCCATGCTGAGGCATGCTATTTAGATCCTACGGCAATGAAAACCCATTTTATGGGTCCAACGACCGGCTTACATAGATTATACGAATTGGAAATTAATGCATGCTGAACATGCCTTTACCCCGACTGTGAGCAGTGATGTAGCAAAGAAAATGTAAAACAAAACAAAACCCAAGAAAGAGTGTGAGTTACTTTTCCAAGATATTTCCAGCGATACCGTTGTAAAACAGTTTTAATTTTAAAACGTCACTGGGACCGCCGCTGACACATCTGGTGGACTTTGAGCACACTGACCTTGAAACTTGAGCAAACGATCTCGTTTAAAAATGCAGTTTACTCGTCAAACCCAATTTTATAATGGGTAAACTCCTTCTGAAACTTCGTCGGGTTGACGGCTTTATGTTATTATTATGAATATTATTTTATTATCCGTTATTTGCCCCAATGGGTTATACAACTTCTTTTTTTTTATCATCAGGGTAGGAAGGATGGGAAATATGTGAGCAGAGGAAGAGCAACAGGAAGAGTCAAGAAGGAGAGCGAGATAAAGGAAGGTTATAGACAAGCAGATTGTAAAACTTATTCAAGAACTCACACGCCGACGAGGGATTAAAATCAGTCTGACATGGAGATGGGACGAAACGTACAACGGAGCATTAGACAGTAGAGAAGGAACATCGATTTTATTGGTTAATAGCTCTGCGATGAAACAGGCCATGCAAGAATCGGCGGATCCGAGAGAAATTCGTGAATATGTTCTCATGCTTTTGCATGGCTTAAATTGGTAACTAGCGGAGTCCCAGCAGCAGTACAGACTAGTGATAGGTAAAGTTGACAAAAATCTGGGGTCGACTCCGATGTGATTGTGATAATTTCGGAATCGACTCCAGAAGGTAAATCCTCCCAGTATTATCCGGAGTCGTTCGGAATCGCTCGTAGTCGTCCGGAGTTGGCCAGAGTCGTCCGGAGTCATCCGGAGTCGTTCGGAGTCGTCCAGAGTCGTTTGGAGTCGTTCGGAATCGTTCGGAATCAGTTGGAGTCGAAGTCATCAGGAGTCAGCCGGAGTCGGCCTTCGAAACACTCCGATCGACTCCAATTCCGGTTGACTTCGATCGATCTGACTCCTAAAGACTCCAACTCTGGGCGACTCTGTACGACTCCGAACGACTCCGGACGACTCCGACTCCGGGCGGAACTTAACAATAGCCCGAGCCGGAACGGAGTCCTGCGCTCCAAATAGCGCATCACTAGTACAGACACTTTGAGAGCCTGAATCCATGCGAGAGATCAAACCTAATGTCTTACTAGCTTTGCCTTGAACGAATGCGTAGTCTTATCACATTACCAGATCATTGGCCAAATGTGCTTACTCGTAAGCTAAACTAAACTAATTGTGTTGCTTGCTCCACGATTGTTGCAATCACGTTTTGCACCATGTCACTGAGATCACAGACACGTCCACCGTATATCCCGCACTCGCGACAACAACACTGTCATAAAGGTGTACTTCTTTTTCGTGTGCTTCCCTCCTTTCCTCGGAGGAACCTCATAAGATCACTGATTCGTCCGACCGGGCCACCTGGGCAAGACTGCAAAGCGTTTGTGCTGATCCTTTCGGCAAAGTTCGCTTCCGACAGCAGTATGAACAGGGTCGTTTGCGCCTTTCCGTTCTGTTCTAACGGTTCTAGCAGTTTCAATGGGACTCGGTTCGGTGAGTGTGCAATCGGGTTCAAGGTCGTGATCGTACTACCCTGCCCCGAGTCGGGGTAACACACAAACATACACACACTCACAGAATCAGCCTCACGGGGTGTCTCTTCATCAGCATCGTCAGCCTCGTCGGGCCTATGAATTATTATGAATGCTTTGTGATAGATTTATATTTTGATTTGATATTTTTATTGCCGAATGATCCCCCAGTCTCTGAAGGCGGTGAGAAGAAACGTTTGGGCCGAGCGGTGAATTTTTAATTTTAATTGAACCGCGGTCTGTAACATCGTACGAATACAATTTGAAAGAAAAGCGAGACAAAATGGCATTGAAAAAGGAAGGCAGTCAAAGCCGGACCGATCGAAGCGGATTGTTCGCTACGTAACGTCCCGGTCAGCATCCGCGTGATGATTTGCCGGGGCTGGATTTCACCTTTATGATCCGGTGCTGCGTCTTCTGGGCGCACAATGGACAAGGGGATTCGAGCATAAATCATATCACCCCGGTGCTGGCCATCGTTGAGCGGGCATAACATATCTTCCCTGATTGCGTTGGCCGGCTCAGACAGATAGGTAACCCTTCCCGTGCCATTATGCTGGTAATTATTACGAGGGTGGCTCAAGGTTTTTGGGTTATCTCGGACGTGGCTAGACATCACCTTCGGAGTTTCAGAGCAAAAAAAACGAAGGAAAAGAAACTGGTAAAACTCATCAAACTGGAACCATGTGTGACCTCATTTGTATGGATGTGTTCCTGGGTCCCGTACGGTAAACAGTGCCTTCCGGCAGTTCGTACGCTTGCGTAAGACGAGGACAATGCCCGGCAAAAGTCAGGCCAGGGGTGAATAGGTCTCGCACTGGAGAGGTAAATACTTCCACACGCCAACTCATAGACAGGAAGACAGAAGTACTTATTGCAACAATTATCTTTAGCCAACCTTCACGTAGAAGTAATGCAGCGTCTGCAAGCGTGTGAAAGTCTGGTCGCAAGATGTGACCGATTTGCATTCAGTGATGGAACCTGGAACTTATGGCTGCCTGCCGGCAACGCCCGCTGAATCAGCCCGCTTCAAACGATCTCGTCTCGACGCAAGCATAACAGGATGCATAAAACCACGGCACGCATTCACGTTGCGTAAACACGGTGCGAGATGCACGTGGGCAAGCAGAGCAAAGCGGTGATGGGTCTGTCTGTCGCGCGCCTTTGTTTGCCGGTTTTATGTTGCCTCTTTTGCGCTCGTTCGAGGTTCAAATTTGAGATTTTGAACGTAGCTAATTTGCTACGAATGCATTTTGATGTGATCATTGACCCTGGATGCAATAAACGTCATTGATTGCTCTGTGATGAATGTTTTCGACCAGCAAGGCATTTCAGCTCAAGGTTTTGTGCATTTGCTTTTATGCTCCCGTTCTGTCGCGCCAGAACATCAGTCACCCCTTCTCGTAACACGAGCAATGTGGATGACACGCTGTCATTACTGAAAAGTAAGTATGCATGCCATAACTGTACAGGAAAGTAAAAATCCGACTGTGCTAGACATAACAATCACAAAATCATCCTCAGACTTCTGGTTCACTTCAACAGGAACGGAAATGTGAAAGAGAGAGAAAGTAAAAAACAAAAACCAATCCTATGCAACACAATTTTTGCGTCACCGTCTGTTGGGACAGTTTTGGAAAGTTGTGTTCGGTCCATATGGTTAACATATTTAAAGTTCATGAAGCTATGTGGCTTAACAAACCTGCCCATTATTTTTTTACGTAACGGTTGTAATAGACCTACGATGTCATTCAGTCCTAATTTCCCTCCCACATTCTTTGCCACAGGGGAACGGTTCGATTGGAAATCGATTCCGATTCGTAGACCACGACACATCTGTCAATTAGTCAACCAGTACACCTTCACAATTCTCTTTAGTGATTAGAAATTATCCGTGGCTAAATGCATTCATTAAATATTATTCATCCTTTCAATATGGGTTTTCAACACATGTTTTCGATTGGTTTAAACATAGAACGAAACGAAATTATTGCTTTACAGACGATTTCTGTTCTGCAGAGAATCGTCGGAGAACGTCGAGCGGTCACTGCAAAATCCAAACATAGCTCATAACAATTCAGATGTAGTTGGAAACGATTGTTACAGTTAAAAATTAAGAATTTATTATTGCGATGTAATAATTCATTTAATATACTTATTTAAGGAATATACTATTTAAGGAACTATATACTTATTTAAGGAATTATTTAAGATCTGCGTTAGTAGTTTTCTTATTTTTCGGTAAAATATTTCCTTATCTTATCTTATTTCTCTTGTTGGCCTGCTGACGATACAGCACATCGATGTGACATAACCCGGGCTACAATCATCCTCTAAGATGCTCAGTCCCTGGCTGCAGCCTCCCATCTATGCGGACACCCGATCTCCGACAGGTCTCGCTTCACCTGATCTAGTCATCGAGTTCGCTGTGCCCCCCTGCGTCTCGTGTCAATCTGGGGATCGCTGTGGAACATCTTCTTGGTGGGGCATGAGTCTGGCATCCTCATAAAATGCCCCTGCCATCGTATCCTACCAGTCTTCTCCAGGACTGGTGTCCATAGAGGACCACCGGGCGAATCAATTAACGATATATCTCCCATTACGTGCGATCTCGAAATATTCTGCATCTTAGCAGTCAGTGAAGCCCATAGTATGCACGATTCCCCTGCATAATGCATCTCTGGACTTCACTGCTGATCTCGTTGTCCGAAGTAGCGACCGTCCCGAGATAGCAGAGCTCCTTTACTACCTCGACACTTTACACTGCTTCCTAGACGGTTTGAGCCTCCGGTAAGCAGGTACTTCGTCTTCGTCGCATTGATTATTAATCCAAATCTTGCTAATTCGCGTTTGAGACGGATGTACGCCTCACACACCTTCGCTGTCGTCCTGCCGATAATGACAATGTCATCCCCGAGGCCAAGAAATTGGAGAGACCGGTAGAATATCGTAGCACGGATGTCGTTGTCTAGCCCCGCGCCTCGTGTGACACCTTCCAGAGCGATGTTGAAGAACAGACAGTAGAGTCCGTCACCTTGCCTTAGATTTCGATACTCTTACCTTGCACTGCACCTCGTGTATGGTGGCCTCCAACAGCCGGATCAACTTCCCAGGGAAGTGCTACCGCTGCATGATGCTCCATAGCTCCTAGCGGTCTATGGTGTCGTAGGCCGCCTTGAAGTCGAAGAACAGGTGGTGCGTTGGGATCTAGCGCTCTCGGCACTTTTGGAGGATCTGCCGTAGAGTAAACATTTGGTCGTTGGTGGATTTGTCTCCAACAAACCCAGCCTGGTAGCTGCTGAGGAAAAAAAAAATCATTTCCTTACGTATTTTAAATCTGCACGGTGGATTGGTTTGTCTTTGTTCAGATGCTTTAAGATGTCCATGTTCGACTTGACTTAGAGGGGAAAAAGTGTTTGTGTATGCAGGCCGTAATTTGCCAGATAACCTTAACCGCAACGAAAAACTCATTACAATGGTAATGCAATGTTCGTTTAGTTCTATCGGTAAAAGGAATATTAAGTTGTACCCCACTTTTACCCACGGGGCTCCCCTAGGCGACCGGTTGGAGTTCGCCCACCTTCGCCCCATATTATGTTAAAACCAAATTATCCTAATTGCTTTGTTTATCGCGTTTGCCTTCGTCGCTTCGGTCGCTCATCCATTCCGCAACCCCTACGGTGCAATGGTGCCAATGCATATCAACTAGTTCTCGCATGGTTAATGTGTTTATCTGGCTGTAAATGAGGCTATCGTTGCAAGTGCAAAACAATCCCATAGCTGGCAGCCGGTCCCTTCTGTTCTCGGCATTCTTCCCGGTGCTGCGCAATTCTTGGGCCAACAGTGTCAGTAAGGTTAGTTTGGCGGGACGCGCACTTGCACCGTGCTGCAACTAAGCGCTCGGCATGCAGCTGGAGGAAAGTGAAATGCTACACCACCCTGCAATCGAACCGGGCTGCGGTCCAGGGGCTCCCGGAGGGCATGTCTGACAGAACATGACTCAAAGTTAGACCTTCGCCTGTTGGCCTGTCGCCTAGCGCGAGTAGCACCCCGTATCGGTTTGATCAAAGAAGCGGTCCGTATGATGTACGGTTTCGCTTGCTCCTGCTGGAAGTCGGAGAGGTTATTTTTATTGTTCCGGCCGCACAGCGCTAGTGAAGCAGCAACGACCACACGGTTTCTGACTATTTTTGTTCTTGCACTATTCTCAACACCCTTCTCCAAAAGGGGGGTGGGCACGCCGGGAACGGGGGTTCGGGTAGGTTAGTTTATTATAGTTTGGTGTGATGCAAGCATGAGCAACACCTGCAACGCACACTCCGAACCAGTTCCTAGAGCAGCGAAAAATCAGTTTCTTTGATTCTCAGCCGAACACGACTAAATGGGGGAGGGAAAAGCGACTGTTTAACATGCTATTCCCTAGCGGGCTATTTGTGGGTAAATTGTGCAGTATTTCCTTTTTCTCGCTGCCCATTTTTAAGTCGGCCGTTTGAATTGCTTTATTGAGTAGTGTGCCGAATTTGCAGCCTATGCTACCAGCGCTCAACACAATGCTCCGTGAAAAGCTGCGTGAGGTAGGTCAGTTGGCTGCTACGCGGTTGGTTTATCGGATTAGTTTTCCCTCCAGCACTGGACGATTTTGCTCTCCAGCAGTACGCACTGGGATGTGGTTAGCTTTTTCCGCTTTCTGTTTCCTTTTTGCATGATCCAACGGCAACGGCAGCAGTGTGGAATTTCCCGTACGGTTCCCGCACAGACAGTTGCGTTGGGCAAATTAACCCATCTTCCGAACATGCGACTAGGCGGGTGTGTGTGTGTGCCCCCCCCCCCCCGCTAGTGTTGAATGTAGATCGCAAGCTAAAAATAATCATAATATCTCTTCCAACCTCGTTCTCGATCTCAACATTTTTCCCTGCCCCACATTTCGCTCTCAATGCACAGCCGCTCACTCTCTCTCTCGATATCCCGAACACTCGATCTTTTCTGCGCTCGCTCAGCCCTCTCGCAGATTCTCTAATTTTCACGAGTCTATGAAACTATGAAAATACGCACAAGCATACAAACACCCACACACGTAACCAACGCACATTTGGGGCAGATTTTCCATCTCTTCCTACGCGCTCTCTGCTTCACTTTGGCGGTTTCGACTTTCGTGTAAAAAAAAAAAAAACATAAATCGACCGTACCGAGAGCAAATGTGGAGCAAAATTATATTTGTCGCGGACCGGTTGGAGATTTTTAAATGCGTGCAATTTTTTTTCTTTCATAAACATGTGTGTGTGTGTGTGTGTTTTTTCTCCCCTGCTACTGTTGCTGCGAGAGCAACCAATACGTGAGAGACGGTTTGGTGGGTTGATTTTTGCTGCCACGAACATTTCTCGAAGAAGTGTCGACCGACGGCGGAAGCAGGGCACAGGGCAGGAGGCAAGGTGGCAAGAGCATTAAATTTTTTCCTCAAACCCACAGAAAATTGGGGTTACAAAAATTTATTTCCCCCGCCGGCACGGCCCCGCACGTCACGCGCGTTGCCCGATAAAGGTGAATGGGCTGTTGACTATTTGAGGGGGGGGGAAATTAATGAATGAATTCGAGCGACCGGGTCCCGATGCGACAATGGGACACTGTGCACTGTGTGTATGTGTTTCGCTTTTTTTTTATAATACCCTTTTCTTTCTCGTTCTCTCTTGTTCTTGATCCTTATATGTGTAGGAAAGCGGGGACAAAAACAAACCCACAGACATGCGAGTGACTATGCATGTGTGTCGTCACCTGCCTCCGGAATTGCTTTTGCGCATCGACAGAAAAGCAAAAGCTCTGTACCATTCTGCTTGCGTACAACCAAGGTTCGCTTTGGTCTGGGTTGTCAGGTGCTAAAAATGGCGAAGCTTCGTTCGGGCGGTTTGCGCGCCTTTGAATGCGAAACTTGTGTGTGTGTGGTGTCTGTGCTACACTGGCGGTATGAATGAATGATTCGTTGATTGAACATTAATGCATCATTTCACACACGATTGCAGCTAATTGATAGACAGCATCAATTGAAGGTACACTAAGCGAGCGAACAATCAGAGGTGAATCATCCAGAGAGTCTAAGCCGGTTGCTTGGGGCTCGAGCTCGAAGGGGACACCGAGCGCAACCTTGTCTCTAAAGCCGTTTTTTATACGCTGCTTACAAAACTAAAGAAAGATGTATTATTAACCTACAGACTTAAGAGACTTCTACAGGCCCAACGATGATATTTTTAAACACATTACTGGAACACATTTCTGCTTCCACAGTACATGTAAGTCAATGCCGAACACCTGAACTTGAAAGAGATTTCCATCTTCGTTGGGGTTTTTTACCAATTGTCAGACCTTTGTCATAAAACACTCTTTCGGCATATTGTTTTGGAAAAGGCCCAATCCCTATTTAGGTATGGTTGCAGCTAAGAACATTATACTTTTGCAAAACGTTTAGAAATCTGCTGAAATCAGAGTTGTCAGCACAGACACGTATTATTTTTTATAGGACGTTAGGACGAATTATTTCAAGCTTTCCATGAGGCAGCACTAAGGTGACGAGATAGACTACATGTGAGCTTATGGCTCTGATTTCAGATGCCATAAAAAGGGTATTTCTATGGAAATTGGCAGGAAGGGAGTAACGGTTGCTAAGGACTTGTATGATTCCTTGCACTCCTCGGCTGTCAAATGAAGATTTGTCTTGACGGGACTGGACGAACCGACTTGTAGTAATGGACTTTGGACAGTATTAAAAGTAAGAATTCACTGTTTCTACCGTACGTAAATGCTGTTTACAATTATAATGTTTACAATAATGGCACAAAACTATGCACATTTTGGAATTATCAAAGGGCTATGGCTATGACTTTTTCCTTATTTTACATCAAAGTTTTAACCAAAGTAACGTAACTGTTATCCCAAAATGGAATCAAATAACTGCTAACGATCTGATTATTGTATCATATAATATCATTTAAAAACTGGTCTGCGGTCCGTGCTACTATTTGCAGTTGCCTTTTGACCCGCATGGTCAAATGAGTTTGACACCGCTAATGTGAACCTTTAATCACAGTTTCACTGTTTTGGATATTTTTTTTTTAATTTCTGGTTTTTATTACAATAAATCAAGAATTCATAAAAACGATTTTTTGTGCAGGGTTTCTAAACTTTTTAGTTTCAATACAGCAACTCTAATTAGACTCGATCTGATTCGTATGGATCTACAAGCAATTTGATTTCTACGAAGCTTTTAATACACTTAAACGAATCTAGTTTTTCATTGGTAGCATTAGAAACGGCGCAATAAGTAAAAGGACGAACTACAACAGATAGAAAATAATTTTATTTAATTTTTTTTAAACTCGCATTGGGTGTAGTTCGAGCTAAGCGGAAGCAAAGCAGACGTTTACTTCCTGTTGCGAGAACCACACCACAAGATCGTCGTAGCACTCTCCCCTGTGGTTCTGCACAGCGACAAATCGCAGAACACATTTTATGCTGAGTTAGCATAAAATGTGCCATACTCGATGGAGCAGCTATCACCAGGATGTACCTGAGATGGAGTCTCGGCCAACTTCTAGTGTCGATGCTTGGGGTCACGCTGGTCCCGTGCGTTCAGCAGTTTATCTATCGCATTCGTCTAAGACAGACGTGTCAAACATACGGCCTGCGGATAAGACAAAGAAAAACGGTAGTGATAATTTTCGTGTAGTGGGTGTGAGAGAGACCAAAAACTAAAACAAATTAATATTTGTCGATAATAAATGATGGAAGAAACATGCAGATGGGCATGTGGGCATTTAATCATTATTTATTTAAACTATTTGAAGCAATGAAACATATTCTCCTCAATCACCGTATCCTTCTGAGTGTTGGGTAAAGTTTCTTTTTAAATTTTAATCTTTTTTTTTTTTGAATAGTTCAAATATTGAAATACTCAAGCCGCAACCCAATACAAGTTTGACATCACTGGGTTAGGATGCGGTGGACGGTGATGTCAACGCCACAGAAGCTGTATAGTGGTGGTATGAATTTCAATAAAGAGGTATGGGGGAGCCGATCAGAGGTCTGATTTTGTTGTGACAGATGATCGTCTCGCCATGGTAACCAACACATGCCTAGAAAGTAATGCAGAGTGCAACACGAGCGAGGCAGAACAGGCACAATTATGTGGGGAAGTGAAGTTTAGCGGAGTATGGCGTTGATACCGACAGAGAAGGAGCGCACAATCCACCCTCGGGCAACGCCGTGACTGATGTAAAGCGGTCCATGATAGGGAACGTGCCGTGCATTCTACGACTAGCTATCGACGGGTAAACTAGCGTACATTATCGAGCTGTACAGTGGTGTCCCGGTCAGGCGCATAGTGAAGTGAATACGCATAGTTGTGTTTTACGATACTTTTTGGAATCCGCCTCCCTGGTGCGTAAGTTGTTTAAAGTGTTCGAAGCTCTACATCAAAACGGGCGCATTTGGAGACGAACATGGACGAGATGGACGGGGCGATACCACCATCGTTTGACGTGGTGGACTTCTGTGTGCAGGACGTTAACAGTGTGAGCCCGGACATAGCCTGGGAGTTGTATGGCCCTTGGCATCATGACTTCCCGGACCTTGGCGCGCTGCTGGAAAGTATCGAAATTTCGGAAAGAGAACGCGCCGCGAACGTAGTGCCGGATCCTTCGGTCGGTGCAGCCTACAACACGCCAGCAACCGAGCAACCGGCCGACATGCCGATGGTAATGTACGATGCCTATGGGACAGATTATACCTTCGTGAATGAGTTCGGTAGCAGTGGCGCGCCGATGATGTCCACGCCGCCGCAACTGCCTGCAGGAATGCTGCAGGCACCCGTTGCCGATGATGCTGGCGGATATAGTTTCAATCAGGCTCCGCACGCGCTGTACCAGCCGCTGTCGGGCCCGGCGCCGATGTCACCGATGTCCCCGATGTCGTCCCAGATGCCACCGCCGATACCACCGTTGCCGCCGATGCCGCCGATGACGCCAATGCCGCCGATGTCGCCGATACCACCGCTGTTGTCACCGCCGATGTCGCCTATGCCGCTGATGCCGCCGATACCGCTGATGCCACCGATGCTGGCGATGCGGCCCCAGATGCCACCGCCGATACCGCCGATGCCGCGGATGTCGCCGATGTCGCCGATGCCACCGCAGCTGCCACCGCCCATATATTTTAATCGCGACCGGAACGGGTGGGCAGATGGGGCTGTATGTGTGTACCTTCAGTGCCGTCGAAACTAAATTTAAGTGTTAAGTTAAGTTGGTGCTTCTTCTCGCCGATCCCGTTGCCTGCTCACAAAGTGAACATGTGGCATTTTGTCGCCTGTCGTCAGCACTGCGTGTGAGATGCCAATTGTATCCGTTTATTTTTTTGTTTGTGCTCTTTCTTTTTGCGCAGTGACAAGAATGACTTTTTTTTTTCAATAAAACATTACTAGAGTATCAATAATAAATTTTATTTTTATTGGAAACGATGTTTGACTGATTGAGAAAACTCACCTATTATTTAATGGATTCGTCAACCCGTAATCGCTTTATTTGCATAAACAGTCGGTTCCAGACCAAGATCGAATCCCTAACAGATCTAGGTACAGTTCCAGGAAGGGTATGGGTATTTCAGGACCGGTATGGGTTCGAGTGCGGTGCCAGGACCGGTATAGGTTCAGTAACAATTACAGGACCGATACGAGTTCATGATAGGTTCCAGGAACGTTATGGCTACATGATCGTGCTAGGACCGGTATGGGTTCTTGATCATTTCCAAGATCGGTATGTGTTCATAATCAGCTCCAGGACCGAAATGGACTAAGGTACGGTTCCAGGCTCGGTATACATTCAAAATCAGTACCAGGACAGGAATGAGTTCATCATCAGTTCCAGGACCCGTATGGGCTCAAGAGCTGTTGCAGGACCGGAATGGGTCAGGGTACAGTTCCAGTATCGGTATAGGTTCACGATCAGTTCCAGTACCGGTATAGGTTCATGATCAGTTCCAAGACCGGTATGAGTTCATGATCAGTTCCAGAACCGGTATGGGTTCATAATCGATTCTAGGACCGGTTTAGGTCCATGATCGGTTCCTGGACCGGTATGGATCCAAGAGCAGTTCCAGGACCTGTATGACTTCTTGATCGATTCCAGGCTCGGTATGAGTTCATGATCGGTTGCTGGATAGGTTTGGGTTCATGATCCGTTCCTGGATCTTTATTATTCATTGAAGGTTTAAGAGCAGTTGCAGAACTGGTATGGGATCATAATCAGTTTCTGGACCGGTATGAGTTGATGAACAGTTCAAGGACCGATATGGGTTCATGATCAGATCCAGGGTCGGTTAGGGTTCACTAATGGTTCCCGGATCTGTATAAGTTTATGAGCGGTTCCAGAACCGATGTGGGTCCATGATTGGTTCCAGGACCGGAATGGCTTTAACACGATGTCTTCCTCGCTCTCTCGCAGTGTTTTGAGTCAGCACGATACGCATGGCTAGAGAGCGATGAGAGCAACAAATTCTCTCTTGTTTCATTGCGATAAGCGACGTAGCACATGTTGTTCACGTTCTTGCATTCCTAGTTCATTCGTTTTAAAGAGAATCATTGAGCATCAGATTGAAAGCAGAAGAGACATTTTATCCGTCATCCTGATACGTGATACAGTCAACGTGTTCAGATCAGTTCCAGGACTGGATTGGTTTGATGAACAGTTCTAGGAGTCAATCATGATCAGTTCCAGAACAGATATGGGAACAGTTCAGGATCGGTATCAGAACCGGTATGAGATCATGATCACTCCCTGAACCAAGATAAGTAATTTGGTTTTGATCTTAGGTCTTTTGAGAGGTTGTTATCAGATGTTGGATTTAATTGGGTTTCGAAGTGAATAATTTCGGCGTACACTTCAAAGTACACGGGACCTATATTATTTCCTTGTGCATCCTTGTTCTATCTCAACTAATCAACTAGTTGCTGTAAAAATCGGACAGAGTGTCGGTCGGAAGTCTCATCAAACTTCCAAGTGCAATAGACTGCTGCAGCTACTCTATAAGTAAGTGATCCTCTTGCACCTCGACCGTAAGTGAACAGCTATGTTACCTCAGTAGCCAAAACTCTTTCTTTTTCTATTCATGCATTTATTACTTGATGAATCCTTTTTGTTTTGCTTTGTATTATCTTTATGAATACCCATGCACCAGGCTGTCTTTGTTTGTGATCGAATATAAGGTATCAGGAGTAATCAAAAAGCTACATCCCGTGTACGACGACCCACTTAATATGATTTTGGTCATTTTAACCCTGAAAATGGGTTGCAATACACACCCTTTTGCGTTTCCCGTGTGGATGCAGCTTTAGCAATCGTATAGTTCACTCGTCGATGATGAGGATGATGACGCAAATACGCATTTGTGGCTCTCTCGTTCGTGCGCTCGTTAACACATTGCACGCTGCAACTCTTCGTCTCGTACTTCGCCTCAGCCTCAGTAAAAACGATCACCAGTGGGATTGAAACAGCGAGGAAGAGAGAGAGAGAGAAAGAGAGAGAAAGAGAGAAAGAAAGAGAGAGAGAGAGAGAGAGAGAAAGAGAGATAGAGAGAGAGAGAGAGAGAGAGAGAGAGAGAGAGAGAGAGAGAGAGAGAGAGAGAGAGAGAGAGAGAGAGAGAGAGAGAGCGAAAGCATACGACAGAATCGGCATTAACTCACAGTTTGAGATGATAATGAACGATTGAATGACTGATCAAATGAACCTAATTTAATTTAACCAAAACTGAGCCGATCTTGAGAAAGATCCGTTGTTATCATCATTAGTTTGGACACCAAAATTTCTCAACTAGTACACCGAAGTCGGAAAAGAAAAAGGAAGAGAAAGCAAAACCCACGCGTGTCTTGACTTCACAGCTTTCGGATAGAAAAGTAGAAAAGAACAAACACTCTACAATTGTCGTTTAAAACGAGCGATAATTTTATTAGCGCTTTTCTTTACACATGGTTGCACAGTTGCGCTGTTGCGTCCGGTCGCTACCACACACTACCACTCAGCTGCTCCCAACAGCGACGTCTCGTGCTGCAGATCCATCAGCATGGTGTAAGCTTCAATCGCGCTGACCTCTTTGTTGACGTATCTGAGCAGTATGAAGTCGTGCCGGGTTTTGTAGAAACTCTGCACGTCCGGATCCTCCAGCTGTTCCAGCAGGTAGTCGACCAGGCTCGAAAGTTGCATGATATCGTACGGGCCAATGTCTAGCGGTGACACACTGCCCTCGGCCCTGGACACACCTGCGGCTGGCTGCGGCCCGGCTCCAGCCGCTTCCGCTTCCGGCTCTGGCATCATCTGGCCCTGCGCATGCTCTCCCGGTCCAGACTCAGCCGACGAGCCGGCGCCCGATTGCTGCTCCGCCTCGGGCGGCTCCACCGCCTCGGGCGGCTCCACCGCCTGCTCCTCCATCTCGCGGTCCTGCTCGCCCGCGTCCTGCATCAGCAGTGCCTCGCCCGCCTCGGACGATTCCTCCGACGATTCCTCCGACGTATCGTTGTTCTCGTCCGAATCGTGGGCCCCGCCCGGTTGGTCCTCCTCCCCGAACGGCGGCCAAACCTGGGCCTCGTGGTCCAGCTCGTTCGAATCGTCTGGTTGGATGCACATGCTTACGCTGTCAGTATCTGACTAACGGCAAACGGCGACAAAGGAATAGCTAGCAAGGCATCATCATTCTTCCTCTCCCCTACAGACACGGAACACTCATGTACATCCTGCCCCGTAATTGTGTGCGACAAGGGGTAGCCAACACTCAGCGTTGTCACGCCAACTCGCGCAACTCGGTTGACATAGAATGTATGTGTACAGTGCTTATGCTATCACATTCCAGCGCAAACGAATAGTATTGGCCTTTCTATTTCGCGCTCTCTCTCTATCCCTCTATTTCTGTATGTGTTTCAGTATTGTACACACAGACATGCGACGCGTTTGGTCCTCTCCCGGCGCAAGTGTTCCCCGTTCAAAGCGTTAGAGACCAAACATTTGCAGGGATGGATGGGAGGGCAGATGACCGGATGGTTTACTCCGTCTCACTCTCCGGAGCAGACGGAGTATACACGCGAAAAACGAGTAGTAGTGCCGCAAATGACGAGCTTTATGTGGTGTATTCTTTTTCTGTTTTTGCAACCATCTCGGACGCGCCCTCCGTCCCTTTCACTATCTGCGGGGGTTGCGATTTTCGAAGTATATACTCGCTTGAGGGCGCTTTGCTGCTGGGTGGTGGGACAATTTGAATGGTATTGGTGGTACGATGGGAGTGCATGATGTCATGCCAATGCCTACCATTGACGCAGCCATCCTCGCTCGTTGGCTCTTCCTTCAACCCTTTTCGAACGCCCGGCACCAAGCCACCCTACGAATGTGCGACAATGAAGCGCTTTGCACGTCATTAGAGGCCATTAGAATCAACGGCATCAACACAACGGTCAAACGGTGATAAAGGGTCACAGTGAAGGGGTTTCGCAAACTACAATTGTAATAAAATATCAGTTTCGTTTAATGCAAGCTTTTGGTTATCCGTACCTTTCGTTTTGTATGATGTGTGTCTTGATTCATCCCGCCAGCCTCGCGAAGGAGTGAGAACTCTCCAAAGGTGTAATAATAATGATCACTAATTATGGTAATTTTGGATGTATGCTTCTCAGAAATTAACGATGCGTTTTGATTGAGCGTTGTTCGCACTGCACTAATAAATTGCCTCAGCCTCACTTTGGGCTGATTCGTTTGATACGTAGCGCTAGCCTCATGGGCGTTAATGAAGACATACGAAAGATTTGTTAAAAAAAAGGCCACAGCAAATACCTTCCTTCCCGTCGTCCCAGCTGAAAGGAAAGGAAAGAAGAGTTTTTAATTTTGGCAGAAAACGCTGAAGAGGCAATTGGAAAGAATGGCAAGCGAAAAACAGCGCAGCGCTTAAACCTCAAAGAAGGAAGCAAAGCAAGGCAGGAAAACTGCGTCCACTGCTCGCCAGAAAAGAAGATCTTCTCTTTTATAAAGCGCCAAATCGGGGACTTATTTTAATTTTATTACGTTTATTACACCATGCATGTGCATCCACTATGAGGCATTCGGGGCAGTTCTTTAATGCCATGTAACAGCATCGGAATACTGTCCGCATATGGTGTTCAGGAAAGGACTTGGCTAGCTTGATGCGCAAAATCATATCTATATCCAGAAAATCTTAAAAATCTAAGCATACCAATTTGGTTTTTAAATTGGTGTTTTACACTAACATCACTAATAATAGCACATGACTGAACACTATAACTAGTCTATTTCAACACCATGCTGATCATGATTCGGAAGCTACGTGGTCATTTTGCTGAGGAATGGACATTACCTGACGTTAATATTTCTCTGAGATTTTTCAAGATATCGTCCTTAGTTTTTTGCAGGAGCATAGATTAGAGTGTATTTGCAAAAAACAATTTCAAGAATTGTGGGTTCGGGAGCTATCCACATCCAACTGGAGTTTCAGGATCTTTTCCAGAATTGGGTGTGAAATCATTTACAAAATCAAATTGCAAATTGGATCATCAATTTCAGAATCAGTATGGGAGCGGGATCAAATGAAGGGCTTGTAAGAGTTCCTGGACTGGTATGGGATCTGGATCAGTTCCAGATGTTGTGTAACTTAATGACCTACTATAAGTCCTAGAACAAGTGTCAGATTAGGTACGGGTTATGCAGGAGGTCCAACATGGGTTTGAGAACAGTACCAGGATCGGTATGTGCTCTGGTGATCAATATCACTTAATATGCCTCTTGGATTTACTTTACACTTGAGAATTCTGATGTCCTCTGGCGCGCATCATTAGGCTATTAAATATTGCCAAAATTATACTGCGAAGCCCTGTGACCGGGCCAAATGAACTATACCCCACAAATTGCACTGTGTAGTTACTGCAATAGAACAATCATTTGCTCTCTCGATCGCATCAATCCCAATGGCAGGCTGTTAGCACCTCAAAAAGAGGAATCATATGACACGCCCGGGGTGTGATGTATCACGAGGGTTTTCTGCTTTCTTGCTTTCTTCACGCGTTCGGCTTTCTTTCCGCTTACTGACACACCCCGTCCAATGTCAAAACGATGGTGCGGCCAGAAGGCTGTAACAAAGCGCAAGTCCCAAAAACCACTTGCACCGTACGAAAAGCCACAGCAAAGAAAGGAGCAAGCGAGGATCAATTTGTTTTCGTCCGTTCACCGCTTTGCTTTACAGCACCATGGGTGCGGAGGGGTTGTTCTTGGTTTTTCTTCCTTCCTTCCTTCTTCGCTGGTTGCATTGGCTTTCACACCCCCGGCACTCACAGTGCCTAATTTGGATGGTGAGGCCGTAATTGGCCCTCGTAATCGCTGCTGGCGCGCTGCTTTGATTGTGCGCTGTGTGATGTGGCCGCGTTGCAGCAAACGCAGCAGGGAATGCAGCGGTAGTGGTATGGGCGGAGCAATACTAATAAGTGAAGAATATGGTGTCAAAAGGCTCGCTAGGCGGCTCTGGAATGCTCAGCTGCTTGGTTTTTGCTTTTTATTGTGACTTTTCCAACAACTGTTGTAAATGCAACCAAATGTTCGTTGAAATATATAAGCTGCTTTCAGCAAAAACAATCCTATTTCAGCAAAAAATAGCTACCAAGGGTAGCATAATAATTGACATTTCCCACACATTGAGTCATGCATCGAACAAAGGGCATACAAGCACAGCTTCGAATGGATCGACAGCTTTACAATGAGTCATTGTTCGGGCAGTTGCTAGTTGCTGCGTGCTGCATCGTGCTTGTGCTTGTACGAGCGATGTATGAGTTCTCCAAGACTTTTTGTTCTCCCGAAACGGATCAACAATAATACTAGCTTTAAAATAGTCTCAAACAAAGAAGTTCTGATGTTCTGCTCCAAGTTTCAATGCAAAGCATTGTGCTTTCACATACATACATACACAGAGCCTGGAAAAAAATGCATGTACAATCCTTCCCGAGGAGTCTTTCGTTTCGGTCGGGCACTGCTGGATTGCTCAATCGTTGTGATTGTGTTTGTTTTCTGGCTTCTCGCACAAACGCACGCGTTTGAGCTGCCTGGCTGCATCACTCTTACGCCCGCCCGTTTGCTGGCAGCTCTCCGTGCTCCTTCATCGGCAAGCCATCGTTCGCGGGTTCGCCCGAGGCTGCTTACCAATTGCGACCTCAGTAGCGATCGAGCCGCCATTCTCGTGTGTACTGTTCTGCCGCCAGCCCGAGCGAAACGTTCTCCCGTCCAGCCAATTGCACAAGCAGCCCAGGGTGAAGGAAGCTTCACGTCGTGTGACTTTGTTTGATTTGCGCCGTTGTGATTGTACCAGTACGCCAGTGCGCCAGAAAGTGTTTGGGGACCGGTTGCCGCCTCGTGACGATTTTCCTTGGAACGACGATGATGCTTGCCGACGAGACGCACTACGAGACGAAGGGCCGCGTGCGCATCAACACCGTCCGCGCCGACTTTGGCTTTCTGCGGCGCGAGATGAGCCTGCAGGAGATGGTCCAGTTCGTCCAGGAGCATCTGGACCTGCCGCCCGAGAAGGTCGAGCGGATGCAGTGGAACACGTACACCCACCAGCTGTACGTGCGGCTGGGCACCTGGATGGAGGCGCAGCGCCTGGTCGCGAACCACACCAACCGGCACCGCTACCCGCCGCTCGAGGCGGGCGACCGCCGCATCACCCTCACGCTCGTCGACCAGCCGACCGACGTGACGCTGTACGACCTGTCCGAGCTGGTCACCGTGGACCAGGTGCTGCAAGCGATCGAGCCGTACGGCGTGGTGTACAGCATCGGCCGCAACGTCTGGGGCACCGGGACCTCGTTCGTGGGCATCCTGAGCGGCCACTGGACCGTCTGCATGGTGATGAAGCGGCCCATCCCATCCCAGCTGTACGTCGGCCGGGAGATCACGCACGTATCCTATCCGGGCCAGTGGATACCCCGTCGCCCGAGCGCCTGGCAGCGGCTGCAGATGCTGGCAGGCCGCACCTACCGTGTGCTGCGCGGTCCCGTCCGTCGCTAGGGTTGCTGCGAGGCAGTGCGACGGTGCAAGCTAAGAAGGACGACGCGCACACACGGTGTAATTATCAATGTGTATTGCGCGGCCCTGGGCACGACGATGAACGATGCCAGCTATGCTTATTTCATTTGTTTTTCTCCATTCATATTAACATTCAATTACATTTTTTTTTATATACATTTCAAAGTTTACTCACATTCTACTGAAATATTTTATGTATTTCAATTATTACTTATGAAACATTTCAAAGATTCTACTAACACCAATTGTTTGTAATTTTGCATTTTTTTTGTACTAATCCATTATTTCGGTAAATAAAAAAAAAAGTTCTAAAAAACAACGAAACAATGTTTTATTCTGTTACTGGACCGAGTTGCTTCAAACGAAATCGATGACGTCAGACTGGTTTGAATTGGTTTGCTTGTGCGATTCTCCCGTACGAGGTCGCGGTTCGCGGTTTCGCTTCGACGCTTTCGTGTGGTGAGTCAGTTTTTACGATCCTTTATTTACCATCATTTGCTGTTTGTTTCGCTCGCTTCGGACCCGTGCAAGGGAGCACACAGTCAACCCGGGAGAAAAATAGTTGGCCCAATTGTTGGTCTCATTACCATTACCAAGAACAGTGTTTTGACACTTATAGCACAGGTATGGTATTTACTAGCTTAAATCTATTTCACTTATTGCTGAATACATTATGCTTTTCAACTCGATTTTCCCAATACCATTCGTTAAATATGTTTTATAAATAAATATTATTTGTTTTTGCTTCGTTCAAATTATTTATAATTGGTTTGATGAGCTCATGAAATGTTGGTGTCTTATATAATTCGTCTTTGACTAGGGCAAATCTTCTAATTCTAGCTCTAGCATCAATTATCCCTGCAACGAACAATATTTTTACTCTAAAGCAGTCAATTTGCGTACTACGGATTGATTTTTTTTAAATTTTCAAATATGATCATTTTAACACATGTTTGCTTCATTAGTTCCGTGCTGGCCGCTTCCGTTTGTTAAATAGCAGCCTTTTAAAATGTGTTGCCAAGATGTTTGGCAACTCTTACTATATTTCCAGGAGCAGCATGGCAGGATATAATCGATTTTCAAGCAGCTAACCATTATTTTGTCTTAAAATCATCGTTTTGGTGTAAAATGCTATGCAACATGTAACAGTTCCTTATCAAAATCTACCGAATTTTTACATAGAAAATGTACATTTTTTCAGTACGTCCTTAATTGGTACAACTAATTCTCGGTGTACCAAATATCGCAGTATACCATGGATGGTTTGTTTGCAACTGTCGTTTTGGTCGCAGTGGGTAGTTTACCAGTGAACAAATTGGTTTTCTCGTTGTTATTTTCGCAATCTAAACTGTTAATATGTGTTTTAAGCATCATTTACTTATAAAGTGTAAATAATCAAAATAATGTCTTGAAAGTCATTTCATACGAAATAAAGCGAAATCTGAACGCCGCTCGTCTTACCAATTACCGAGTGCGCTCTTGAACTTCCCTGACCGATAGATAGGGCTTGGCCAGAAGTATCTTCAAGATAGTTGGATAATGGCTACAAATTCTTTGTTTAGACCAGCTGTGTCAAACTCACTTCATCAGAGGGCCGCAAGTACAAATTTTCAGCAATTCGCGGGCCGCAAAGATGAGAATAAAAAATATACCCTAATGTTCATATAAAAAGACTGTTTAAGATCATTATTGTTAAACAAATGGTCTTTTTGTACTCCTCCCTTCAAATCTGGAATCGTTCTCAAATGTTCTGGTGGTATACTAATTTCTTATAAGAAGAACCCGTTTTTTATGAATAATTTTGTTAAATTACGATAATTTTATCCGACCCAGATTCGTGGTGTGTGAACCCAAAAATATTTACAAATCTTGTTGTGACACTTGAAGGAAAATGATTCACGAATTAAGGTATGGACTGTGTGAGCTAACCTATCAATAAGCTATGTATTGCAGGACTTCGGCATTTCGTTTATTTTAATCCTTAATCTAAATCTTTTTATCTTAAGCGGAATCATTTCATTTTGGTTTTGGTTTTTGAGGTGGTTGGAAAGGCCAATAATTCGTCTTGTAGAATGTGGGATGCAAATAATTTCAACCTGGCTACAAACGCTTTCGATAATTCGTACATCTTTGATATTAACTGATTTTTATGGTGGCATGAACATGAAAAAAATAGAAGTGGCTCCAATCGAACATCAAAGATATAAGACGTGCAGATCCGTTCGGAGCAATTCGGAGCCGATTGAAGCCCTTACTCGGCAGCAAGAGGCATTGAGATCGGTAGGACCGACCGGATTCATTTCTGACTGCAGACTAGCCGCTCCGTGCGACAACCGATGACTCCAGCGGTTACGATTGTGTTTATCTAGTTATTTGCATGCCGTTTTCGTTTCTAGACAGTTCTGTTTTTTCAGACAGCAAATCTGTTTTTTCATATAGAATGTGCAATCGAGTCGGCACATAATTATGTTAATATTCTTAATTTAATTTAAACAAAATACGACTGAGTTTAATAAAATAACGACAAAATGATTGTTCTTCTCTGGAAAATTTAATACACTTCGACAAATAGTAATAACAGATTTTTGGTATGCAATAATGTTTTAAACTCAAATTTTTATTTGTTCTCTGTGTCTGTGTTGATTCTATTGTGATTATTGACTATTCCCAAGACAACCATTTATTGTATTTTTTTCTGAAAAAAAAAACCCCGTCACTGGAGTCAAATAATTCGGTCAGCCAGCTATGTGGAAAAGCTTTCTGGTGCGTTTCAAAAGCGTTTGATGAGTAACTTTTGTACTCGAAAAACCACAATAGAAAGATTGACCATCAAACAATCGTTGTGTGGTAAGTTACCTAATCTCAATCAAATCGAAACAGTTAAGCCATAAAGCAAACTATTTTCACTGCTCCCATCCTAAACACCGGGCCATAATTGATTTTTTTGTATATGTTTCCATAACCGATGTTGGTTTATTGGTTTATTGATATGATAAATGGATAAAATAGATTTTTATAGAGTGCCTGTTTGTCTGCTTTGCTCGCGTGCGCAACTCGCCCTTTTCGTCGCTTACGCCAACGAAGCCAGCGGGCGGTTAGTCTATCGGGCTAGCAATAAAGCGTAGTATGCTGTCTTTAGCACCTAAATGTTAGTCCATCACACCTGTGGGCCGCATTCGGTGTCTTTGACTGCGTTTTTGTGCTTTGTTTGTGAATCGGTTAACTATTATGAAGAGAAAAAGTATATACATATATGATCACATGGTATATACATATATACCTAACTGATCAAAAAATTAAAAGAAGCATCAAACAAACAAGCAAAATACTAAGCGTTAATGTTCATGCTTTAATATAGTTAAAAAGCGTTAATGTTGGTTCATAGAGCAACCTAATATATTAAATTAAATAAATAATGAAATTAATTATATAATTAATTACATAATTAAGTAATAAAAGGAAACTTCCAGGGAGTTTGGATAAGTTACTACTAGTGGTGTTAAAAACGGGTCTTTTGAAGCTTAGCTCAGTTCTGGTTCATTCATAAAGATGATCCGGATCATTTGATCGGATCAAGCATTCAATCGTTCATTCAGTCATAGAGAAAGAGAACATCTCGGGACTCTACCAAGGTTTTTTAACCCTACCAAGTTGTTTCCCAAAAGTTTTTGGATGGCTCTCATAGTTTTTTAGCTCGTTTCCACGATTGAATGAGCGCTACCCATTTTTTTCAAATTGGATTGTATTGATGTTCAATAGGACGATTCCAAATATTATGAGGAAACTGTAACAAAAATATATCGGAAACGGTGATTATAACGTGAGAGAGAACAAAACGAAGAGTTGCAGTACGTGTTAACGGTGCCAAATTTTATATGGAATTGACACGTCGCACGCAGATTTCTCCATGCGATTGCACATTGTGATCAAATATGCAATTCGTGTATACACGCCTTAAAAGACATGGGTGGTCGTATTTAAAGCATGAGTCGGATCGGAGCGGTGTCACCAGGCTTGCTCGTTTTGGTATAAAGAATCACAAACGTGTAAGATATGTGTGAACTACTATCTGATGAGAGAAGAATGGTGATCCGAAAATGCTCACTTGCTCATTTGGCGTAATCGAGCTAACGCCTTCGTTTCTCTCAGGGAAGCGATGATCCGGATCTTTCAAAAACTGATGCATGTGTCACTCGCTCAATTTACTGATCCGGATCATTTGTACGAATCTGGATCTGATCTTACATCACTAGTTTCTATTCCCTTTTCTGGACCTCGTGTCGCCAAACCCCGCGCCAAAAATTGATTGCAACGAGTAGGAAACGAGGCGTGCGGTCCAAATACAAGCAATTATTCAATCAGCTCATCGATTAGATAATTAATTAAATAGTGATTACGGCCTAACAAGCAATCTGCCAAATAAGGAGGACCATAAAACAGACAAGTAATCGGTTCACACCTTCCCCCGGGAGCATTAAAATCAAGCACCGTAACACCATTATTAACATTATCATCATCACAACCCCTGCTGTGTGGCAATGAAAGAAAAAAGAACGAAATCCCCATCCCCACAAAAAGCAGTCAACCTCGCACCTCTGCTTAAGGCAAATAACGCAATCGTCTTATAATGAACAAGCCATTATGACAAAACCAACGCTCCCACCTTTGGAAGGAAATAGCGCGTAAAATTGTATCCATTGGGTCCGTTCGCTATCCTCTGTTTTGTCAAGTTTTCTTTTTTTTTTTCTTTTATAGAAGCCATTGACTTAATTTCTTTTTTCAACACGTTATTCACGTTAAATACCGGTTCGGCCTTCACATGCTCCCGTGCTGCTTGCTGCCAGTTAAAGATCCCGTATATGGAAGTAATTAATGTATTGTATAACACGTCTGCCATTTACTGGGGATTTATTTTAAAAAAAAAAACACACACACAAAATGCTAAATAAAAACTGGAAAAAAAGGCACACAAAACCAACACCGCGGTAAAATATCATCAACTCCTGCCTGGGAGATGAACCATAAAGGCCGCGATGTCCCGTGTCGAACTGGGGGTTGTACCACATTTTATCGCGGAGACTGGTTTTGCGTTTTTGTTTGTACATTTTCTCCAGAGACAGTTTGTTTTTTTATGTCGTGAGCAAAAAAAAAGGTTACGCTCCGTACAAGGGAAGGACTGCAACACTTGGTTCCTGTTTCGTTTTGCTGTACGGTTTTGCGCAATCGATTACTGGCTGTTGGTAGATTGTTTCACGCTTTTTACACGTTCCTTTTGTTTTCTTGCTACAACATTGTGAACCAATTAGACTTTAATTGCACAGCGCAGATCTTTCACATTAATGTTTTGGAATCGCACGTATTCGAAAAACACGACAATGGTTGTAGCTGTCTTTACCTAACCACCGACGCGTTCGGATGTGTTTCGTTATCAAGTGAAGAGATAAAAAAGCAAAAAAAAATTAAGAAG
>VTWG01016290.1:0-20263 GCA_008817895.1 Anopheles fontenillei
TTGGGAGCGTCGCGTTCCGGCACTTCCCAGGTATGTGATGCCGCGGCAAGCAAATGAAGCGTTCGCCGAATGGGAAGCATATAACGAGCGACCGGGAGGGATTTTCGGACCGATCGCGCTCGGGATCGCAACGCAGAGAAGGGATCGCAACCGAGACCGAGATGTCTCCCACGATTGCAGGCGGCAGAGCGGGCAGCTTCCTAGCGCAATGCCGGTTCCAAGGAAATGCGATCGAGCGGGGCATCACTCGTAGCCCGAAGGATGGAATGCGTAAGACGTTTTGTGGACCGGTGGGACGAAGGGGGAAATGGTAGGATAATGATTGTATGTTAATTTAATTTGAAGGAGACACAAAGTATAGTTTTCAGGCACAAAGTGAGAGAGAGATCTGTCCCTTTTTGATTATGTTGACCACCATTTTTATCGCTCTGGTAGTTTGGATCGTGTCGAGGTCAAAAGTTACAAAAGATGACTAAAGCTGGAAGTTGAAGACTTCTTTTTTGTTAATTTATATAATTTTTTTTAATATTTGAAAATGGTTGACGTTATAACATTTTAGATATTTGGTTTTTATTTTTTATTTGGCTTTTATTTTTTTATTTAATAAAACATGTAAAAATGCTAAACTCATAAGTACATAAAAAGTAAGAGCTCTAGGTTTATTTCATTATTTTATTAAGAAAACAACAAAACAAATTTTAATAAAATAGAAACAAACAAGCAAAAAACAAGGAGAATAGATTAAAAATAAAAAAGAAAGAAAAAACTAAAAAAGATAAAACTAAAGTAGATAAGGCGTTTGGAACAATAAGGTAATTCGTTAATATTACATTTCAATAAAATACACAAAAAATAACTAAAAAGAGCTGAATAGTAAAAGGAAAACCTTCAGAAAATGAGTTCAAAGCAAGTGAAAACAAGAAACTGAAAATGTAAAGTAATACTTGAATGAATACAGCATATTTTTACTAACAAATAACTATTAAACATGCACAATGATTGGGCACAAAAAGTATAAAAAATTGATTTAACATCAGGAACAACTGTTAAGATTGAGACAAAAAAAGACTTGTGCAATGTCAAATAATGCAAAACAAAATAGTTCAAAAGGGTCAAAAGAATCTCAGTAAACAGGATACTGACAAGTAAGAGATTTGTGAAGGAACACAGACAAGTAACATCAATTACAAACACATGCAAAAAAAAACAATAATCATCTTTATCCTCCAGCCACCCCAGGGCATCCCAAAACAGTTAAGGTGAGATCAGGAAAGCTACGAACAGCTGGCAGCATAAACAATTCATTATTCCATTGCTGCATCCATCCTACCATAACCCCTCCTCCTCCTCCTCATCGTCATCACTCTCCAACCTGTTCGATCGGAAAATTTAGAATCCCTTTGGAAGGAACGCATTACCTACCACCGAAGAGCGAGAGAGAGCTGCTGGCCACCTTGTACAGGAAATGCTGCTTTCCCATCACGACCGGTACGCCTGCGGGCCACGGCCTAGTCTAGGCTTAGCTTCTTTATTCAAATCCAGCCTGATGCCCCTTGCCGTACCACCGTAAGAACCGAAAGTCAGCTCCCACTGGTGAGCCAGATCGTTATGCTAAGCACGTGACGTTTGGATCGGTTTTGCGGGAAAGAACGTGGGGCAGCGTTCCTTGAGAACGACTTCCTCTCGAGCTGAGCGGGCAGACTTTGCAGTCCAGTTGCCAATTTCCTATCGAGTGGCTAGCTCCTACCGCAGCGCACTCCGTGCTGCCCCGATCCCATCCGAGCAATTGTAGCAAATGGGAATTAAAATTGAAATACCACCAGCCAGCGCACACATACAGAGCAGGGCGGACACTCCCTTCCGTTTCGTCGATTGTTTCCCTTTTGGCGCTTGCTGTTTGCCACTGGATGTGAACTTTTCGGATGGCGTTGTGACCTCTCCCCTCAAGCAATAGCACAAAACCCCGAGTGGAAGGTCAAAGTCGGGACGGAGCAGCAGCAGCAGCAGGGAGGGCAGGTAAAGCCCATCCGGTACCAGTACGGGGTTGGACTTCTTGGCGTTTCGATTCACTGCAGGACATGTTCCGCTTTTGCCGAGAACTTCAAAGTTGCCTTGGCGTCGGTCATGCCGCTGCTCGCCCCGTCGAAACCGGATGTACGTATTCTGACGCTCTCTTCTTCCAGCGCTCCACTCGCTAGTAAAACCGAGGAAGTTATTTCTTTCCATTGCTCTCGATTTCAGTCGAGTCGAGCTTTTTTCCCCTGCCTGCCTGCTCTCCCCAAGTCGAAGTCAGTATGAAGTGGAGCCACCCGAGGGCACACGAATGGCTCGAATGGTGAAACCCGAACATGGGATGAGGGGATGAGGTTGAGGGGTGGCAGTCGGGTTTGCTGGAGAACCTAGAAAGAAGCGATCGCCGCGGGCAAACAGGATCTGTGGCGAATCTAGCCAGCCTTGAGCCTTCCAACGGGCCCGGGCTAGGGACTGCGCGGCGGCACTGGGGGCCTGGGAGCTGGGACGCAACAGAGAATCGCTTAGAAATTGTTTAATGTAAAATTCCCCCGAGCCATTCAAAAACAGTGCCGGCACCGAGAGAAAGCGGGAGAGAAAGAGAGATAGAGCAGGAAAGCCGGGAAAGATGGAGGCGACCGACAAAAAAGCGCCTGTAGTGCTGGAACGAAATGAGTTTGCCTCGGAGGGGTACATTGGGTTTTGGTGGGCTCTCGCCCTTCCTCTCCACCCTACTCATCCTCCCCGTGGGTATGGTACAAATATACTCCCACATTGCACGTCGCGGACGCCCAACTCCCATCAGCACACATCTAAAAACGCCTCTTCACTTCGGTTTAGGATGAGGGAAAAGGGGACTGGAGGCACACACACACAAAAAAATGATGCCCCAAGGAAAGCTGTACCAGTGGAGCACTCCGATCGAAGGACCATGATTGTGTGCGTGTGTGTGTGTGCAGAGGAAGCAGGTGTGTGTGTGTGCGAGAGTGTACTGGTTAGAAGAGGATAAACGGAGCACGAAAAAAAAAACCTCAAACCCAGTCCAAGCCCCCGAGCTAGTGTACCCCGGTTTTACCGAATGCGAAAACAGACAGGGACTGTTACCCGGCGCCACCCGCCAACCTCCGCGCTGATCCGTGCTCGACGAGAGCCCGGACGAGCGTTTCCTTCGCTTCCAATGGCGAAAGGGCAAGATTATATCATTGTTTGAACGGAGCTAAGCGAGCGCAATACACACCGCTGGGGCGCTTCGAGGGGCGTTGTGGGTACTTCCTCCCCCCCGCCTTCATCCTCCTGCCCAAGTGTACTGGCTGCTGGCTCGGAGTGGAGTGCCCGCCGGTCACAGAGATATAAATTAATCGGTAAACCATCCTTTGGAGAAGACGCCATTTTTAACCTGTAGTTTCATCCTTTTGCACCTCCCTTCCCGGAGGGGTGGTTCTGTTTTCTGTGGCCCCTGCGTGCATGTGTGTTGTTTTCGGGGTTCGTTTCTTCAATCCCGGAGCGGAGCTTTCTGGTCTGCTGGGTGCTTTTTTTTGCTATGCGCTTTTGCTTTGGTTTTTTTTCATACCACAGGTTTGTCGGGGCTGAGCGCATCGCTTATCCCGGTGGCATTTTATGGGGTGTTTGTGTGAAAGGCGTGTATAATGTGTATGTGTTTCCGTGTGTTTGCATGGAAGGTGAGAACGCACGGTGCAACACCCGCCACAGTAACGGGTGACTGAGTGATAATTTATGGTCGAGTAGCGTTCGGTTGCTGAATGAGATGGGAAGTGTGTTAAATATCCTTATTAGTAGTAATAAATAAAGTATTTAGAGAGTAAAAAGTGTGTACAGTAGAATGAAAGCACACAAATATCAGTAAACCGAACATTATAGACCATAAAACAAAAGAGAAACAGTGCGAATAGACCAGTAAAAATAGGACAAGTGATAAATGAAATAGATAAGTAGTAAAACAAATTATATAAACATATGCGTAAAACAATGGATGTGTTTTGTTTAACTAAAAAATAAAAACGAAAAAAGAGAAATATGTTTCAGATAAAATGAACAAGAAATGTAAAAAAGTGCAATAAAACAACAATAAAGCAAGATAAAATATTAACTGTTAACAATGTAAAACTTGAAAACTAACAGTCTAAACAAAATCAATAAAATGTAAACAAAAGTTCACATGGTTTTAGTAAAAAGAACAAGAAAACAGAATAAAACATACAGAGTTATAAATTAATTAATTTTGTTGATTCTCATAAGAGATCAAAATCATTAGAGAAAAGCATATTTAATCATGTATGTTTTTTAAATGTTATTTTATGAGGTTTTATTTTGTTGATGTTTTTGTGTTGTTGATTAATGTCTTGTTATAGTTATGTAGACATCTTTTCAGGTTTTTTTTCTTCTGTATTTGTTTTATTCTTTTTACTCATTTTTTCAACTTTGCTCTGTTGCTTTGATTGTATAAGTGATGTTGAACATTTATATATATATTTTTTTTAATTTATATTTTCAAATAACTCGCTACCCTCGTCATTGCCTTCCCGCTTCGCAAATGCCCGTCAGCGTAGCATCAAAGTTCAAATCTGCTATTTGCTAGGGTTCGTTGGTTCGTTTTTTTCTCTTTCTTTTCTTTTTCCATTTTGTTTGCGACAGCGCTGTGCTCCAAAGCCCCAGAGGGCTAGTACCTCATCAGAACCCTATCAAAGCTTTACCCGCTCCTGCCCTGTTTCAGCTCATTCTCCCGGTGGCCGGAGGGAAAAAGACGGTTGGAAGCGTCGAAACTCGCTCTCGTTTTGCCTCGCCTCGCCGTGCACGTGTGCAATTCGGGCATGGCCTGGAACGCCGCAGGCTACTTTGAGACGAGTGCCCGACGGCCACCCGAACACACTCACAGACACAGACACACTAAAAAACAAAACATCTACACCGGCCATTGGCTCACCAAAGCGCTCCCGCGGGTGATGATGGGGTGGAAATGGGTTCTGAAAAGTAGGTGCTCGTGTTAGGGGCAATGGTGGCGCTTGGGAGGTGATGGTCGATGGCCAGCAGTGCTTGTGAGCATTTGATGAGCGCGTTCGCAAATCATTCCCTTGGTTGTGGCGGAATCCATCGGGAATGCGGGGGTAAAAAGGATATCACTATCACTATCACCCGGCGCTGATGGTGCGGATGGAAGCGAACGAAGAGACAACGATGGCCAGGTACTAGAGCAAGCATCAAGGATCGGAGATTGTGAGCTGGGGAGGTGGAGGCGCCGCCCGACCGGATCTCGAAAGCCGCGAGGCTCAGATTGAATAGCAAAACCGATCGAGTGAGTGTATTGGTATTCGGCGTCCTTTTTGCCGAGCGGGGTGGAAAATGGAGCAAAAAAAAAAAAGTTAAATTATCCCGGAGCTATTTTTCATGAACTTCAATATATTTATAAACTTCCCTCCCGCCACCTTGCACCTTGCGACCTTCCAACCTTCCGTGTTCTTCCCTGTGTGCTGGCCAGGCTGCTCGGATGTGTCTGTGTGTCTGTGAGTGTGTATGGGCCCAGTGCCACTCCGGATACCCGCCAGAGCCCCGTGGGCTATGGTGTCCGCAGCGTTCCGGGAGTACTTGTGTATGTGAACATGTTTTAAGCGTTGCCATTCTCTCTCGCTCTCTCGTGCCGTTCGCACTCTCTCTCTCTCTCTCGCTTAGCCATTCTATCTCTATCTCCCAGTGCCGGTTCATTTCAACTGGCAGTGTGCCCGCCGGGTACGTGCCGGGCTCTATCATACCCCGGCTCCGCCGCATCACCCCGCCGCCGTTTGTACCGGTTTCTGATGCCCCTCGAGACGCACCTTCGGTTTCTGTCTCTCGCTCGCTCGCTCGCTCGCCCAAAAACGCCCGCCGGGCTCGTTCGGGACCGGCAGTCCGTCATTTCGGTCCGGGGCAACAGTAACGGACAGAAAAACAGAGGGAGCACAATTTGTCATCGGTGGCAGTTTTTTTGAATAAATAAGTAGGGCGTGCGATGCTTTAGCTTCCCAATATCCTGGTCACGGCACCAGGTAATGTTTGGCGAGCTGTGAGCATATACATTTAAGTTACAGTTAGGAATTCCCAATAATTCGCTTTCTAAACACTTGCACAACTCGTACCACGTGCATTCTCCATCCATTTGTGCATACTTTCACCGGAATCGGCAAAACCGCTAGTCTCGTTTGCCTTCTTCCATCTGTTCCGTTTTTGCCGAACGTCAAAGTTGTCGACTAGAATTGTCGGAGTTTGCCAAAACAAACACACAACGGCACGCAAAGATACATAGACGGAAGCCTTGCGTATGACGCCGGTGACTTTCGTGCCTTTTGCTTGCTTAGCCAGTGAGCGAAAATCGGTTCAAAATCCGAACCGACCACTGAAAGGGCAGCACAACGCCACCCCCAAAAGTCGCCACCCTTTCAGGCCCGTGCAACAGTGCCATGCAAAACGGTCGCCGCACGCTGATATTGTCCGCGTCCCTCGCAAACTAGCAGACGTCACGCCACAAAGCACCACTGCCGGTTGCATTGCAAAGAGGTCCTGCGGGCATTTAGTGACGGTATAGTGTACCACTGCTCACCACGGTCGGCGTCGGGCTGGTTCGTGTGTACACCGCTGCCCACCGTTTCCTCGCCGGTGGGGCCACTCGCAAAACACACGGGTGCGCCCTGCGATGTCACACAGTGTCCAAACGCAAGGGGATGATGGAGCATGATGGTGCCGTTGAAGAGGGGGGAAGGTGGGGGAGGAGGGACGAGGGGTTGGAATACCTTCTAACCATAAAATAATAATATATGAAATGAAAAGAGATGCAATTAAACTGGTCCCAACGTGCCCGACGGCGCTCCGGTGCCGTACCCCGGGGCCGATAAAATGTGAATATATACACGCCATACATTATCAGGTTCTGGCATCGACGTGGATTTATATTTACGTATAATTTACCCTCCCTTTAGAGTGTGTGTGTGTGTGTGTCTGTGAATCTGTGTGCGCCTTTAGCTCCCACAAGCATCCATGCGGTGGGGGACAAGCCATCGAGAGATCTGGATCGTTGTAGTCTTCCGCCCTCTGCCACCAAGAGTGATTGTACCTCAGAGTGAGCATGATATGCGAGTGTGTGTGTGTGTGTATGTATGTGCTATGTCCAACCAACCTAAGTCGGGGTTTATGTCACAATGTACCAGGCATATGATAACGCAGTTCGCAGGACGACGATGAGTGCCGCGGTGGTAAAAATCGCTCGCGACAACTCACATCGCGGCGACACCGGCGGCGGACAGAACCCTTCGCCTCGATTAAGATCAAACCCGCAAACCCCAAAAACGGCAACTGACAGCGCTGCACCGCGTGACAGTGATTCGGTTTGAATACGTCAAATAATAACCGTCCGTTTGGTGCTCGCAGGCAGAGTCGCTCGGTGGTGCAAAATCGAGTGCACACTGCGAACTGCTGCTATCCGCCACAGTGTGTGTGCGCGCGTACGTCGCTACTTGCCGATGGGTATCGTTGTTAATCAATAATACTTCAATCAATTGACAGATACATCGAGCGGATCGATCCCAACCCACTCGCCAGGGGAACGTTTGTGTGGTACGGAGTGCTTCGAAAGTAAGCACACTTTTTTGTTCCGCCGAACCCCCGAAAGGCAGCAAAGTGGTAAATTAAACGGTGAGGTGAAGTCACTTGATGATGATGATGGTGGTACTGGTGCTGCAGGAAGGAAATAAAAATCATATTTTCTAGACTTGGAGCAACAAACAAACCGAAGAAAAAATCTCATACCTCGCAAAGTGGTTTGTTCGAATGGTTGCGAATGCACCAGAGCCCGTTACTGCGTTCATCATCATCATCAACCATCGTGACGATGGTCCTGTACGGATGCGATTATGCTCCCGGGGCGGACAGACAGACCGTTTTCCCCGGCAGTGGGATAGGGGAAAGGGTGATGGAAAATCGAACCGAGATGATAATGGGGTGTAGTGCTGGAGAGACTGCGTGTGTACATTGTTTGTTTGTTTGTTTGTTTGTTTACCTATCCGGCACTAGTTGTAACGGGCGCTACAGTTCAGTTGATGGTCCATCAGCAAGGGACAGGATAATCGATTTGATGTGTCCTGTGGGCTTGCAGAATGATCCTTTTGATAGGTGATCGATTCCGTACCGGCATATCTGGAGCCGTACGTTTGACGCGAACGATAAAATTGCTTTTTAAAACGTGTATGTATGTGTGTTTTTTTTTGCTATCTCCTTGGTACAAAATGTCTTTCGCACACATAGCAACGACCACAAATAAATTTGTTAGTAGCACAAAAGCGTAAAAAGCTCCCATTGAACGAATGCCAAAACGCCATGCCAATAAACACTCACACAAACACAAACAGAAAAAGACTGCAACACTGCTCGAGAACAAACCGGCGACAACCGAAACCTTCTGCTGGCCTTCAACACACACCTGTTGCGCTTTCGGGAGAGTGGAGAGGAAAATTGATGACTTTCGAAATGGGCGGGAACGCGCAAAACCCTTGGAAGGAAGCTCGTTGCGAGATGTAGATGTCGCACGTTATACGGTGCAAGGGTTGTGAGCTGTTTGGCGTTGTATGTCTTTTTTGTTTCTACTCGTATCTGTGTTGGAAGTTTGGCGCTTGACGATAGTCAATGAAGAGCGAAGCAGCTGGGCATGTGTTTTAGTGGCGTAATTTATGAACTGTTGATAATTGACCAAAGCGGGTGTGTCTGTGTGTGTTTGGCCGAACCACCTATTTCATTTGTGAAAAGGATGGGCCATAAGCATACCAACTGAGGAAAAAAGATGGTTTAAGTGAAATCACGCCATACAAGGTTGACAATATACAATTATAAATATTTATAACATGAGAATGATACCATCTAACGACTTAGCTTGTAGTTCTGTAGTAGTTTTTGTTTAATTACTAATGTAAACCTTTGCACGTCATAAAATATAATAAATTATTTGAGCTTATTTATTAACAAACATAAACGTTTATCCTAAGCTTAAACCGTTTTTGAAATAGTCAAATAGTCACCTGCCATCAAGGATTAGTAACGAATACTAAAAACTAATTAATAGCAAAAATATAATTCCTACCCTTAACTAACATCCGACCTAACAAATACAAAAAGAATAACGCAAAGAAACTGTCGTTGAAAAGAAAAGAAGTAACGAAACCTAAGAAGAGAAATTAGATAAATTAGAAGAAAAAAGATTAAGAGTGGAGTTCATCAAACCAAAGTGGATAGAACATAATTAAAAATAAACAGATAGTAAACATGAAATGTATTTGAATGTAATGAAGTCATAAAATAAGCCGGTCATTAGCCGGTCTCGTAGTACAGTCGTCAACTCGTACGACTTAACAACATGCCCGTCATGGGTTCAATCCCCAAATAGACCGCGCCGCCATACGTAGGACTGACTATCCTGCTATGGGGGGGAATCAATTAGTCACTGAAAGCCAAGCCCACAAGTGGGTACAGGCAGGCCTTGATCGACATCGGTTGTTGAGCCAAAGAAGAAGAAAGAGAAGTCATAAAAATAAATAATTTGAACGAAATAAATTCATGAAATGTATGTATTAGATCAGGCAGGTCCAACATACGGCCCGCGAAGGCTCTCGATCCGGCCCGCAAAGAACTTTGACAGTTATTTGAATGAAGCAGAAATAGATTGTAAATTATAAGATAAGAAAAACAGGTGTATTAATGTTTATCCACGGAGGAAAAAGGTTTCAACATTCAGTTTTAATAATTTGACTATCGAAGAGTGAAGTAAGTTACACATAGCTACTGGTTTGGGAAGGTATCCGCGAAGATGGCATGTAGCATCTGTTTTAGTAGTTGTTTCCTGAGAGCACTCTAAAGTCGGACTACCAATATTTTCACCCACTTTCCAGCATTGAGGTTTTCTGGAAAATGCGGAAATCATGTATTGGAATACCACTTTCTTCACTTCATTGATGAGGGTATTCTTTAGATATGGTTCTGCAAAAATCAGGTCGATATATTTAAAAACCATGAAAAAACAAGCACTCAAAAAAGATATGAACTGTTTGAGATAGACTGAATCCTGGTAGTCTCTTTTTCTCAACAAAATATTCACAAATCTAACCAATATTTCCCGATGTTTGATTTATCGTTATTAGTCATTACCGTTGTCAAAATGCAGCATTTTTACTTCGTGTGTCATTGTGTGAAAGCAATATACGAAGTTTAAAGAAATGTCCAGGTAGCCTGAAAGTTAGCAGATATCAGGAGCAATTGAATACAAATTGTTAATTTCCGAGCAGGCACGACCGCCACTGAAGTAAAGTATGAGTAAATTCATGAATTTCATGAACTGTTTATTAGAGGCTACGAAAAAAATATAGGTAAGATTCTAGGTCCAAGAATAAGTCCTTAATGATTTTTCCGCAAACCAAAACGAGTTTGACGTCACTGTATTAGATACTAATGAAATGTTTTGCTAATAGTTACTTTGGTTAATCTCTTTCTAGAGCAACCAAACAAAAGCAAATCATATCAAAAGACCCACCCATTCCTCACACAACATTTAATGGCCGTTTAACAAATCAAAATACCTGTCAAACTCAATAGCCTCACCTCCGCTCCCCTTAAAATGGTGCTCACTTTTCTCATTCGACACTAATCCTTCCACGTCGATTGGGGCTGAGCGCTGATAGGGAAAGATGAAAGCGATCATTCTGCCGTAGATGCCATGGAATCGATTAAACCTCCCGTTGGCGCGCTAGTTACACGCTGCCCGTTTACGCTCGCGTGTGTACCACTACCACCACCGCCGCCGCCGTTGCATAATGAGGTGGAAAATTATAAGAATTTCTCGATTTGTGCGTTCGTACCACCATTTATCGGTTCAACCGCCCGAGAGGCATCGAATGCTGTTGTAACTGTGGTGGAATGTGAGGAGAGGGATGTGGTGTATCCGGAAAGGCTTTTCCCTATTGCAATGCGGGAGAATGGATCGGTTTTTCGCAACATGCCCACCAGTCAGTCAGCCGATGTGCACTCGGTTCAGCTAATATTGACGATTATGCATTATTATCAACGGGTGCAATCATAAGCAGCAGGCTGGGGCGCCTATCATCACCGACCCATCTCTGGGTGGGTAAAGACCGACGGTGAAGGGAGTTGATGCATGTTCCCTACTCCGTAGTCACATCAGCAGGCCGCAGAAGGGAGCAGAAGGCTGGTCGAATCAGTTGGCCGAAAGGCAAGCGCGAGAAGCGATCCTTTTCCATAGCTTCGCACTCGATAATCAGCATGCGTTTGTAGTGCGGTAGTGCCGTGCTATCGTTGCCCGTATCATGATTGTGAGGAGAAAGAGGTTCATTTCCGCTGCACGGCACCAGCTAGGGGGGGAAGGAAAAAGGGGCTCAATGCACAGCTATGATCCGTTACATGAGTACTGTTTCGAAACCAGATTTACCAGGTGTGTGGTGGTTGCTTGCGCTTAAACTGTTGTTGTGCTCGAGCCCTTTCACGAAAGAAGTTACGCTTTGATGTGTCTTTCCCTTGAAAGCACCAGCATCGTGCAATGTTTTGCACACAACTTTTCACAGACAGCACACACACAGACAACAAAAAATCGCACCATGGCTCAAGGCAGGATGGTGTGATTTATATGCACTTGATGTGGCAGGTTGCTCACGATATGATTATGTCTGCATGGGTGGGAGTGCAATGTTACGTTAGTTTGACTCTTTTTGAGTGTTTAAAACTGGCATAAAACTAAAGACTCCTTGGAGAGTATTATATGGCTCCTTGAAGGCCAATAAATTTGAAAAGTTTCCGTAAAGCAGGACATCGAGTTAATTTCTTACCAAAAGTGATGCATATCCTGGTCACGGCACCGTGGTGACTTACTTCACCGGTTGTCCTAGTTTAGGATTGTTACATTACTTTTTTGCTACCTGTGTGGGTGTTGCATTAGTTTATTTAAACTTAAGTTGTTTGATTTATATAATAAGCTTAAAATATTATATAAATTAACAAAAATTGATTTATTAACTCGCAAGATCCACAGAATGTCCTCTAAATAACCTTTGAACTCTGTTAGAACCTCCCAATCACGTCCGATACAGACACCAAACATCTGGAACTGGAACTATTATGTGCAAACTGTCCGTTCTCTCCCAAATCGTGGGGTCAAACTTTTCACGCCAGGATCAAACGAAATGCTGCCACCTCGAATACAAACACACGGCAATACAGATGGCACTGGGGGAAATGCACCGAACTGCAGCCGATTCCAACATTGCTGCTGCTGCTGCTGCTGCTCTTTTAAGGGCTGGCTGTACCTGGACGCAATGGTGTGTGAATTTTAACCATTACGTACTATTTCCATTTCATTTGTTCTACCAAAACCCGTTCCAACCGTTCCCATTCGATACTGCCTAACCCTTCCGCCATCACACGGCGTGTGTTCAGGTACAGTGCTTCAAAATATCAAAATTTTATTCGATTTATGGTTGTGACCGCTCGGCAGCGCTCTCGAGTAGAAATAATTATTTGTGCAAGCGTGCAGTGATGTGATATTTCTCACTGCGCACGATTATATTCGGCAGTTTGGTTCTCGAAAGCTGGGCATTTCGAGCTTTTGAGCAAATGGTTGAGCTGGTTTGCAATCGTTACTTCTTCCAGTGGAACTGGCAGCGGCTCTGATAGTGTGACGGGTTGAGATTGGTGCGTATACACACCGGCATACACACACACATACGCACAATTGCTTCAGTCGTGTGCATTCCTATGCAAAAGGCGTGTGAGTGTCTGTGTTACGTGGGCTCTTTTTTGGGAGGAAGCCAGCTGAAAGGAAAGCGGGAGGAGCAACGAGTCTGTTGTTGCGGTTTGTTTTATTGGCTTGCAAAATTGGAATTGTGTGTTTTTGGAAAGGGTTGGAGCGGCAATGGGAGGGCAGGTAAAATTTTGCAGCAATTCGGTAATTGAAAATCGGAAAACCCGCGTGGCCGCGTATCGAATGCCTGAAGGGTTGTTCCTTTTTATGGGAGCGGCGAGGACGAATGCAGCATTTCCTCCACTTTGCATGCACAGGTGAAATAGGGCGGTTTGGTATAACAGCCTCCCTTTACTCCCCGACCGGATATAAGGCACACCTTTGGGCGCGCGTGTATGGTTGTGGAAAAGTTTTCCACGGACCGGTGTGTGTGTAAGCGCTGTTGGACGGAGTGCTGCTTAGGCTGTGAGCCGATCGGCTTCGCAGTAAAATTACTACACTGTGGTGAATTATATTTCCACAGAAATCACAGAAACGACATTAAAGTTAGATTGCGTTTGTGGAGAAAAGCTGAATGAGTGTCGTTTCGAGAAATCGTTTCTATTTCGTAGCTTGGGAAAGTACAATACACATCGAAAGTAACCCTGTGATAAATTAGCTGCTTGAATGGCACGATTGACAAGCGAACAGTCTCTTATGCTGTAGGTAATGAGTTTGATTCTAATCGGGAATTTGGTTGGATCTATCAGCCTAGTAGCTTCTTCAATTCTTGATACATCACCATAGTAATTGGAGAGGAAGTAATATGGATTCAGTTTTATAAATTCGAATGAATTTGCAGAGTGCATTCCATTGAGTAAAATATCAAATTTTGAAATAAAAAACATATGAACATGGATTTTTGGAGGTTCTTAAAAAGGCTGCCATCATCCCATCACATCAAATTTATTTCTCGTGCGAAAGAGCCAACATACTTTCCCATAATTATGAGAGCCCCAGAAAGTCCTTGCATCGTCCAGAGTTCATGAACATTACAAAACTGGAGATTTGATCAGTGCTTTGCATCATTAAAGATTTATACTAGTAAGTAAGAGTTCACAACTCTTATAAGAATGTACTGCAAATGCTCCTGCAGCAAGTCATCAAATCTCAGTATCGGTAGAAATGTTGTTTCTTAATAAATAGAAGAAGAAATATGCACGAAAGAAGAAAAAACACATCTATTTTACTTATCAGTTATCATGAATTATTGCCGCACTGCACACTGTCGCATTACAGAATGTAATGTTTGTTTGTGCCATATTTTATACACTGATTTACATCCATTCCAGGGAGAAATTGCTCGAAAAGGAGGAAAAAGTATTAAGCATAAGGGGAAAAAATAAACGATAAAATGCACCCACAATGCACATCGGTTATCACACGCGGGCAATTAAAAAGTGTGAGCAGTGCGCGCCAAACCCCGTTGCGCTTAGGCCGGCCGAACTCCACATTCGCCTAACGAGCGACTTCGCCGTTGAGCCGTCTCCCCCGGTGGAAAGCTCGAAATAAGCTCGTAAAAATGCCATCGCTCGATTGTTAAAACTTTGTAATTAAGTCAGGAAGATGTCTTAATTACTTTTTAATTGCGATCGGTGTGCACTTCGGTCGGTACTCGCACTTCTGGAGCACCACGGGGACCGATCTTGGGCTGGGCGTGCATGTGCAAACCCCACACCATCGAAAGGACACATCTCACTGAGACGGAGGGAACCGCTGCAAGGGCAGGGAACTGCTCTCTGGATGTGTGTGTTTGTGTGAGAGGGTATGTGCATTAATTGCACGGTGCAGCTTGCCACTACCTGCTGCAGCTGCAGCGACATGTACCGAGGCAATGATTTGTTTGCCTCCATACGATCTCACGTACGATCGTAATCGCTTGGTGAGACAGAGGACCGAAACAAACAAAAAAAAGTCACACAAACACACACACACACGCACTGAATGTGCATGCCCTGGATGCATTATCGCTGGACCCATTCGGTGTGCCACTGTGCAAGCTGATTAAATGTCCGCTGGCGGGGAGGGGAAATGCAAGAAGTGTTTCGCAATTCGGGGTGCCCATTCCCTTTCGCGTGCCTGCGGGCGCACAAATTTACGACTCGCTGGTTCCGAGGCGCGCTCATTGCTCCAGGGGTGAGGTAGGAGCAGCTAGCAGGCTGGGGGAAGAGGGCGCGCTTGTGTGTTTGATACGCTACGCCGGGGACAGCTCGAACGCAGCCACGTGCGTTTTTGACGTGGTTTTGCACGCCATTTCGAATGCATTAGAGGCGCGAAGTAAAAGTAAACAGGCGCCGCCAGTGCTCCGGCCGTCGTGGCGAGTGAGCAAAACGAGGGTATTAAAATCGATAATAAGTATGTTTTCGGGACAATGTGGACACCGGAAACATTGGTGTGTGTGTGAAGAGTTTTTTTTTGTAGTTGGTGTTTGTGCATGTGATTAAAAGGGTGGTTACAGGTATATATTATTTTTAGGGGATGGTTTTGCTTCATTAAAAAGTAATAAAGAACATTTACATTTATCGGTTGCAATTTTGGAACGTTTTTAGGCATGTGGATACAAAATAGGTCCGATGAGGTATGTTTAAATGATGTATTTTTTTTAAGAGGATGCAGCATTTGGCTTGTCATAAAATATGAACATAAAGTGGCTGTGATTGTTAAAAAAATATGTGATGAAAGTTTTAGTGTGTAGGGATCGAGTGAATTATACCATTGATTTATAAAATGTTTTAAAACATGCTCATGCTAATTAATTTCTTTCCAAACTAATTTCCAAAACTGTCTTCATTAGTTCATGTTTTCGTTATGTTGTATGTTATTATAGTAGCAATTGAACAAAATGCACCATAACGCACTGAGCGTCGATCAATTAATGAAACAATAAATTAACTTTTGAACTTCTAAAACTCTCAGAACTAAGGGATGATGCTACATTTTTACAAAAGTTTGGATTTTTGCCCCTTTTGAAATAATAATGCCCCATATTGAAACATTTGAAAAATGACATGAAAAATCTGAGTATTGTTTTAGAGTAGTGTGTAGGTCACTGTCTTGGTCTCGGTTTAGTCAATAGAGTTGCTATAATTCCTGCAATGCTCTCTATTTACTGTTGGTCCTTTTTTCCATTTCCAGGTCTTCTTCTTCTTTTTGGCGTAACGTCCTACGCGGACATGCCAGCCTATACAGGGGTTTCGAGACTTAATTCATTACCACGTGGTCGGATAGTCAATCTTTGCTACGGGGGGACGGTCCGTTCTAGGCTTGAACCCATGACGGGCATGTTATTGAGTCGTTCGAGTTGACGACTGTACCACGGGACCGCCTGTCCGTTTCCAGGTCTTATCTTCTTTTTGAACCACTAGCAGTTTAGCATAGTTCTGCGTGTTTTGTAATTTAGCAGAAGTAAGTAGAAGATTATTATTTTAACATATAAAAAAAAAGGTTACTCCTGAATAAAAAAAAAAAACAAAATAATCGCCAAAAAATATGTTTGCCTATCCTAGATGACCCCAACAAGAAAAGATAATTAAATAAACACTATCATAATGAATTGTTTGAAGTAAAACTAAAAAAATAAGAAACCATTGATGCTGTTTTGAACACTTCTCTTCCCTGTAAAGAACGTCTTCCCGAATGATTAATAACGAAAGCGTAAGCACAACCGTCAACGCGGCATTAACATACCTCTGCAACAAAACTACCCATCACTGTCGGGAGCGCGCATCGGTCAGACCGATTTCGTAAATGAGCATGAGTTTTGCATACGAAACGCCGCACAGCGTGCTGTTTAGATACCGGTCCCCGTATCCCCGGTCCAAATAATGAACACCGTGTCCTTAAGGAATCGTCACCAGAAACCGACCCGTCCCGGGTGCAGCGAACCCGAAATCGACGCTCGCGTCTCGCGTCTTGCCCTCGGGCGGAGCGCAAGTTTTTGGCCATCCACTACGTCTTTTGCTGTTTGGCGGGCAAAGCAAGCAGGCAGGCAGGCAGACAAAAAAACTCACTCACATTCTCTCTCACCGAGGCACAATTGTGCACGGGCCTTCGGGCGGCACGATCCCGAACATACTGCACCGTTTGACAGGCGACCACGAAATTCCCTTTGCCCTCTTCCCCGACGGCACGGCACAGGAACGCAGCACCAACATTGCCCGCGGGCAGCCTGTCGAGCAGTCGAGAGCGAGCTTGCCTTGGTGGAAGCCGTCACAAACGGAGGGCATGCTTTGCGCTCCGGTCTCTGGGAAACGGTGAAGAGGAAGGAGAGGGGGGGGAGAAGAAAGAAGAAAACTTTTCCGTGCACGCGGCCCGCGGGCACTTTATCCGGGGTCCTTTCTCCGCGCCGGTTCCGGGGATAGTCCGGGTCCAATTTTTCCACCGGCATGTCCTTGCTTGTTCGTTTGCTTGGCCATTTTTTTGCTTTTTCTCTTACTCTCTCTGTCTCTCTCTCTCTCTTTCGCTCTTTGTTGCCGTTGCTAGGCATTCGGTTTCGCAAAGCCCCTCCGGCAGGAAGCAAACTCTCCACTTGGGCCCCAATTCCCGGGCGGGAGAGCACCACCCCAACCTTCCATCCCTGAGGTAGGTTGTGTGATTGCTTCGAACCAAAAACGACATCACGATGGATTCCAATTTTTTGTTGTTGCCCTCTTTTCCTCCAGTTTTTGGCTGGTCGCACTCTGTGTGACTGCTTTCTTCCTGCGGGCTATTCCCCGGTGCTCGGAAGTTGGCGCGAGAGAACGAGCGAGCGAGCGGGCAAAAAGATGTCTCCGCTCGTCTGCAAAGACTCCTGCACGAAGGACCACGTGCTGGGATCGGGCGCAAAACGCCTCCGAGCCGTTTGTCCTTTCTCCTTCTGCTGCATCATCCTTCACGGGGGCAGGAATTTCAGTTCAAACTCCACTGGAACTGGTACCGGTGTAGAGTCCACACACACACTCTCTCTCTGTTTATCTCTTTGCCCTTCCCTAGTTCCACCTTTAAGGAAGGTTGCGTGGAGGAAAAATGAGAACCCGAACTGAAAAAGACGCCGGCGGGGACCAAAGGCAGCGCAAGTTGCGAGATGTTTTATATCAAGTTGTGGCTGTGTGTACATCGCAGTACGTAGGCTTGCGAAAATTTCACCCGAGGGTATTGAACCAACATAACACAGCAAAGGAAGAAGAAGAAGAAAACGGAGATGGGCAGAAAACAACGAGAGAAAGAAGCAAAAAAAAAACAAGCGATACAAAATGAAAAAAAGGATCTTTCGTCCCGTTCGAGAAGAGGCGAGCGCCCGAATGCTCAAGACATTAACCGTGGCGAAGAAATGCTTTGCAGCCGCGATGTAAAATGACGAAAATCCGCTGCACAACCGATACACAGGCCATTCAAGAAGTTTGTAATGAAGAAAGGATCTTACAGCGACGCACAAAGCTATTCGAAAGAGCAAAGAGAATCACTTAGTTAAGCAACAAAACCAATCAAACACGTATCTAATTATAAAGGTGCTTAATAGGCCACCTACACCTCCAGCATGCTTGATGGAGTAATTATGGGCCCATTCATTTGAGCAACACCGATTCGGAACTAGGCGGGTGCATTGGAGAAACACACAAACAAAACAAACAGACACGTTGCATCAACACGTCCACTTAGCACTTTCACACCATGTTGGGACCGTGGAGTGTCTACAAGCGAAGGATACGCGTCTAACACAACGATTCGAGTCTCGGTTCCGATCGTACCGGATGTTCGATATATTCTGCAACTTGAAGTGTGCTTTGATGCCTCGATAGATTCCTAATGCATCGTCATGTGCATAATAAAAGCAAAGATAAACATAGTGAAGCATTTTTTGGTGCAATGCAAGATAAACTGTGCCAATTGGGAGAAAACAACAGAAAAGCGCATTACGTTTGAGCCTAAAACTGCTGTTTGATCGAAAAAAAGGATAGGAAAATGAGAATGTGTGATAAAATGCGTTTTCCCATACGCTTTTCCTTTCAGCAGTAGTAGCTTCTGTGATCGTTGTGATATCGTTAGAAAATGAGACGTATTTTAAGAACCAATGTGGAACCAACTGCGATAAGCATACCTACGATCGCGTTAAAAGAACAACAGTTGAAAGGAGGTGTGAAGAAGCTTCACGCATTGAAGGTTATCGTGTGTTTAATTTGAAAGCAAAACATCTTTATTATTCCTTTCAATGTGGCATTCACGGTATTGGCTATCTTGCAATTGGTCAGGCTCAGGCAACCAAAAAACATAATCGATGATCGAACGCTTTATAAACCATATAATGGAGGTTTTTGAAGTTTGAAGTGCAAAATGTTGAACTCATGCACATTAATGAATCTGCATGAGCCTAGATTGCAGCAAACTACAAGTAGTTAAAATTATGACTTTATAGGAATAAAACTTATTTGATTCCACATAATTTGGCCTCAAATATTTGCAAATTTTAGTTGGATTTAAGTAACACATTTTTAATCAATTTTACGCAACAACTCAACTCATTGTAATCATTTTATTTCAGATTTAAGCTTCATAATGTATACCAAAGAATCTTTTTCGTGGAATTTGTTAACATAATACGAAAATTACATAAGACTGGAAAAGTCATATAAATGTGTAAAGTTTTCTAAAGGCGAGAAGTTTTTGAGGTAAGTAAAATGCATTTCCGGCATCGCAGCATGTTTGCTACACCAAACCTTTGAGTAGCACAAAATTATTCAAAATCGTCTAACAGAAAAAAGTAAGAAAGAAAACTAATGTTCTAATAAGCATCCAATTGATAATATGATTGAAGTTTAAAAAAAAACACCCAAATGTTGAAATAACCAACAATTTAGAACGGTCAGATTCGAGAATACATGGCGAACCCGGGAAAGCTAAATCAAAGTTTCATCAAAGTTGAAGATTACAAGGATTTCCGACAAATTTGACATCAACCCAAATCCATAAGGCATGTAGGTGCACACCCAATACTTAGAATGCTATTCGAAATTTTGTTATTCAAATTCAAATCATATCCAATTGTAAAAAGCGAACATTATCATTTAAAACTATGAACTTTTCACATTGGATGTATTCTGAGTGTTCCTTCCCAAGGTATCGTAGCTCCAACGTTTATTATAACGAGTCTATTCATGGACATCCAAGATCGACTGAACGATCACATTGCCAACAGATCTAAGAAAAAATCGCAATTTTGCACATAAATGAAAGATCCCAGCGGCGCACGGAGATATTACATGAGCTACGATTCGCGCAAGATCCAATGCTCATCAGTTTGCCTAGGCTCACTGACTCACCCCGCTAACCATACCGGCTATTTTGCATGCTTCGTTCGTTTCACCAACGATCTCGAATAATGTCCGATGACGCTTTATCATACACACAGAGCAGTGGCGCTACTGCATATGATTCGTTGATAGTTTTTTTTTTTTTTTTTTTTTT
>VTWG01016294.1:0-10494 GCA_008817895.1 Anopheles fontenillei
TCACACACACACACACACACAAACACACACGTATGAGAGGCTTTCGAGCGCGGCTTGGTTGGAGCGGGAAGAGAAATTCGTTAAGCATCACCCGCACACAGCCCTTGCCCTCTTTAGCGATGTGGTCTGCTTTGCTGCTGTTGGTTTTTCGTTAGCAGGCGCATCCTTCCTCCACGTTCCAGTTCGACATGCACTTGCGTTTTGGCAATATGCTACCGACCCTAACCAAACACTGGCGAAACTGACCTAGGGTAGGGTGTGAAGCCCTTCCGCGTATTCCGCCAGCTTTAAGCTTTTTACAACCCGTATACTCTCCACGCCGAAACTCCCAGGACATGTAAATAAATGTAATGCTGCCGAAATCGCCCTCCGGGGAGGTGAGATAAGCAGGGTTACGAACACCGGAAGTATGCTCCGGGGCACCACGATGCACTAGCCAACCGAAACCGTCCCGTGTTCAATGAACGGATAATGGTGCACCGTTTTGTGATGCGGTGGAAAGCTGCGGTTACAGCAGCAGTAGAAAATAGCAGCACTTTCACCGTTGCTGGTGTTTGCGTTTCTGTGTGGCAGAATATTTCACACACAAAGCACGAAGCACCGACAAGAATGTGTGCTATAGTGTGTGGGGATACTTTTATTTGGGTTTCACTGTGCTTACTTTTTTGGCATTCTTTTGGGTGGCGTTTCTAATGCATTCTCTTAAAGTGTATTTTACACTTGAGGTTACGAGAAAACAGTAAAACATATCAAACTGTGAACACGGTTAGTTGCAGTTTGAATGATTTATCCTTGGGGCAGTGTGAACCCATGCAAAATTAATATGATTGTAAGGAATTACAATATTTATATGTGTCTATTTTTTTAAATAATGTTGATGGGTTTGTGACAAAAAAAGTGAATTTTGTAAAAAAAAAATCAACCCAAAATTGCAAGACTTGTAAAAATGTTTGGAAATATATATAAATGTTCATAAATCTATTCAATTTCAAGGGAAGTTGAGTCGGTTAATACTAATGTTTTGTATCATCGTCATAATCATCTTTACACTGCTTTACCTTTTTAATCAATCAACTGTGCATAGGTGATAGCATTCTAAACAAGAGCAAACAATATTTTTTCTATTACTTTTCTCAGCTTCCTACTTGATCTCGCGCCTAAATGTAGGCAATATAATGTGTTTTTCCTCAGTGCAGCGGTCGGCAAACTTTTCAGGTAAAGACCAAATTTGTAAATGACGGAGAGCCTCGGGCCAGGAGAATGTGAACATTTTTGTGAGGAACAAAAGCCAACAAATTATGAAAAAAGTACATTTTTTAACTATCAAAATGCATAACGAACAGGCAATGCTACGTCAGACAAATTGATAACTGATTCCTCATGATCTCGTGTAAAGCAATATAGTGTCATCGTTGTTTATTTGTTTATTTGTATTTGTTACATGATTGGCCATAATTGGCCTTATCACTGATTTTAGTTGTCTAGGGTAGCAATAAATAACATAAAGCATCACAGTACAACGTAACATCAGCACAAAATAAATAACAAAGAGTATCACACCAACATAAGGTTAACATAAGAAATTGTAGTCAAAAGAGCCATAGTGTGCATTAAATCTGATAGCCATCGCAGTCAAAGCTTCATTATCGCTATATGCACGTCTAGTTTGGTCAACTCTTAGTAGCCTATAGTTTCTTAAATTACGATCAGGTACGTGGAAATTAACACTAGCTAAAATCTCTCCTAAGATGATTTTTTTTATAAACATGATTTGCGCCGTTTCGCGACGAGTAGGGAGAGATTCGAGTCCAAAAATTAAAAACCGGGTTTGATAACTAGGTCTCGCTGCCACGTTACGCCAGGGTGTGAACCGTTAGACCAAATGGGTGAATTTCTTCCGCAATGACGCAATCTTATTAGACCAGAACGCGACGGCTGACACCAAACTACTGAGGAGTATTCTAGTATTGGTCTGACCAGTGATTTGTAGAGTGCGACAAGACAATGTGGGTCAGAGAATGCTCTCGACTACCTGCGAATAAATCCTAGCATTTTGTTTGCTCTATCAATAATTTCGTTATGGTTCACATGAAAGTCAAGTTTACGGTCAACAGTAACTCCTAAGTCTTTTACTGCACTGTGTCGTTGTAATTGTGTACCGGAGATGCAGTAGTTGGACGCTATTGACCGATTAGAACGGTGAAACGACATGGACGAACATTTATCAATAGAAATGTGTAGGTCGTTGTTCAGGCACCAGTCGGAGAAAGAGTCAATCGATGCTTTCAGGACAAGACAATCAGCAAAACACCTCACAGGAAGAAAAACTCTAAGATCGTCCGCATACAATAAACATTCCGATTTCCTTACTACACTAGTAATGTCATTGAAAAATAGAGAAAACAGCAAGGGTCCACGGATACTACCCTGTGGCACGCCTGAACGCCTGATGTATTTGTAAAAATAATAAACAAGATATTTTATTGGTTGTTTCTGTTTTCAAATGCAAAAAAAAATATTCCCAAAACAGAAAAAAATGAAACTGTTTTGTTTGAAATTTTGACAGAATAGTTTTATTCACATATTTCCAAACCATGCAAATCTTTTCGCGTGACTTAATGTTATGGCGGACCGTATTTGGCCCGCGGGTCGGATTTTGCCGACCGCTGCTTTATTGCATTTTTATTTGTTTGTATAGATACTATTGACCTCATTCGCCATTTCTTTTGTGGATTGGAATTATGTAGTAATGATTATAGCATGGGCTACTAATACTGGTTGAATATTTTGAAACATAAATTTTTAATTGTTTTTAAAACATCAAAATAACATCAAAATAAACATATCATGAGTAATAGCCCATGTAACAAAAATAGCTTGTTAAATCCTTCGAGCAACTGATATTCTTCAAATTGCATACCTTCAGGCGCTTAGTCGAGCCTTTTGCGTCATGATTTGGCTCTGTCTTGTTGAATTTTTAATTAAATCAACATATCTTCTTTGTGTTACTCCAACTCGATATAATGTTAAAATCAGTTCAATGCATTCTAAAAGACAGACAGTAATCCAATGATGTGTAACGAGACAATGTTGATCTGTGCGATCATGTGCACTGTACAAACCAACTCCCTTTTCTCACCTCTCTAAAAGAAAGGATTTCTTTCAAAACCGTGAACATTCATCGCTCTATATAGAACAGTCAAACCATGGTAGAGCCAGCTAAAAAATAACACCTTCTCGTAAGCTCCCAACCCTGAGCAGTACTTACCTGCCATGGTGACGAGGGCCAGATGAAAGACACTGCCGTTGCTAATATTCACGCTCCGCCTAATCCTCATTCTGTGTGATGAATCTGTCGTCTCCCTGTGTGTGTCCTGTACGGTGGATTTTTCACTTCACCCGTGGATGTGTATTACTTCACTGTATGTGTCTTTTTGTTTTGCTTGCTTGCGTCGAAGAAAAAGCTGTTCAAATTTAATTCCCGCTTTGTTCTGCTTCGTTTAACTTCTCGGTCAATCTTTGGTGGAAAAGGTTACGCTTCGCTTTCACTTGCCCTTTGACCCCGTTTCGCCGTGTGTATGTGTGCATATGTGCAGCTTTTTAACGCGTAAAAAAGAACGTTATTTTTCTCTGCTCGCTGCTGAGTCCATCCTCAGCTCGACCTTATGCACGAACGCCTTCGTATTTTCGTTCCCACGCGTTTGGCCTTCTCCTTTCGCTAGCGTCGCTGGGAGGAAGGACGAAAACTTTTCGTAGCGTCTACTTGCGTTGAGGTTTTTCGGTCGTACTCGTCACCGCCAGGAGCATATTGTCACTGTGGGAAGTCTGGTGCTCGGAGTCGTTCTTACCTCTTCCCTTTCCTTTCTTTTGGGAGTTTTTTCGGTAGCCTTTGCGGTAGGATTGGTTAGGAGGGAGGCTTATTTTTTCGAGCTTTTTTGTCTGCTTCGTCGCCTCCGTCTCCTAAACGTACCGTATTTCACCCCGACAGGATGGTGGGACAGGTCGTTTGCTTTTGATGCTCGTTTCCCGTGAGTATGTACGAACGTGAGCGAAAGCCAACAATCCAAGCAGTGCCGCAGGATGTTTATTGTTTGTTGACGCCTTGTTGTAACCTGTTGAGCCGAGGGTGAGAAAGGTAGGAAAAAAATGGTCAAGGTAAAAATCCTGCTTGAATTATACGGTACGAATGTGTCTTGCGGGTGGTTTACAAGAGAAACGGTTTATTTGCTTTATGTTTTTTTTTGCTGTTATTTTATGTGACTTTTTTGCCGCTGTCTCGCCTTCTTCCCGCGCAATGGAAAAGTTTCTGTTGGCTATTTTGATAAGCTTTTAGTGACACAAAGGTACATCCTTCCGGCTTGCAAAGTTCCAAGCCAAGCTGTGACAACTCGTTCGTTTCGTATTTAGTATTTGTTGCCCCAAGCTGATACAAAGATGGGCAAAGATAATTGAAATGACAAAGTTAGCAAGCGCTTTGATGAAGCGACCTTTACAACGACACGCACTTTCGTCTGGCAGTCGGCAGTGAACGCAAAAAAGTCGAACAAAACGATGACACTTGTAATAAACGGCCCCATAAACGTTTAGGCATTCATTTTTAACATTTTTTCTCTTTTCCTTTCCGTGNAGAAAACTTTTGCCCGAAGCTCTTTTGCTCTAAAATTCTAAGGAAATGGTGGAAATTTTTCTTTTTTCTGTTGCTTCCCTTTCTTGTTGGTGTTCATTATAAACGTCGGAAACTTCAAACATCTTCAATTTACGCCCTCTCGGCGTAACTTTCTGTATCCCATATTCGCCTTGCCCAATCTAATGCATATTGCTTGCCCGAAGGCATTTTTTCCCTCTTGCAAGTTGAGTGAGTATGTGTGTCTGTGTGTGACACTTCATAACCCGCAAAACAACTTTGACCCTGGGAACCGTTTACGTGGCCTCCGTTTTCATTGCTTTCCGTACCGGTTGCGGTAGGAAAGTTTTCTTATAAATTCCACGAATGAAATAACATAAATCATCAAGACAGTCGGAGAACGAGCGAGTATATGGTTACTTACTTTTTCAAGGAAGTTTAACAAAAAAAATGTATTAAATTTCAGTAAGTGTCCTTTATTTCAATTTTATGCCTATTTTTTTAAATTGGATAAAATTTTGTAAAATAGTTTGGTCAAACTTATAAGCTTTCTTGTTCCAGTTAGTCGGTTAAGCACAAGCAATGGAATTTTACCACATAATTTAGCTACGAATTACACTGTATACATTTCAATATTGAAAAATCACAATGTTGTAAATTTTGATACTAGGGGTATTCTTCCGTTGGTTTAAGAATTAAACTTTCTTTCCCGAAACTCTTGTGACGCAAATCGCGATTCACGCGCAAAACGCAGCGTCAAATCTCAAACGAACTCTTGGCCCAGGTTTGTTGTACACTAATACGTAATTTCACTCCACAAACATGTGTAAATGTATGTTTATTTTTATTTAAATACAGCTAGTCTAATCGCAACGCTCACAGACGCAAACGCGTTTTTCCACGAAACGCGTGCGATTGAAACATCACCAATTGATAAGCAGACGCCGAGCATTCTAGAGCAAAACCATTGGACCACATTTAATTTAAATCACTTTGCGTAGCCTAATATCATTTTCGTGCAGTCGTGCTTTTGTTACCATGATTTATTTTCTAGAACAACTCAACTCAGCTGACCATGCCGTTCGGCCAATCCGGAACGCAGCAAGACTTTTGCCTCTTTGTTTCGACTATCAGGCGCTGCCCACTTGTAGAAGCATCATAATTAATCACTTCAGATGTGGCCAGCCGGTCCGGGTCAGCATGATTGTGGGCACGCCATTCCGGCCATTCTATCAGCGGACGGTAACAACCGTTCGGTTCAAACCAGTACGGCAGCAAATTGGCCCGATTCAATCCACGGCGAGATGAGTCGTTCCCGGTGCCAAAGAAGTCACCTGATAATGGAAATCAAAAGCATATGTTTTTTGTGTGTGTGTGTGGTTGTCTTCATCTTGGAACGTTCCCGACCCTTTCAAATCGAATACTACCGAAACGTTCATTTGAACTTTGGTCGCACATGCCACGCAATGATGGTGGCGTTTAGCATGTGGTTTTGTGATTCCCGGCAACGGGTCGTGCTCTATCCAATGATGATGATAAAGGCATGCCGGATCGCTACGAGTTGGGGTTGGCTACGCCTGGCTAATGAGTGGTTGTCAAAAATAAAACTAAACTATTATGCTTAAATGACAAACATTTGACCAAACTTTAGCCCTTCATTATAAAGTTCAAGCGAACTCAAGGGGACGGACGTTCTGTGTGCTAGGCTCCTGTTGTTCACAGGCCATTGTTTCCGGCGTTCTGTTCTGCTCGGTAGTGGGGGAAATTTAAAGACAGCTCGTTCGGCAAACTTTCCCAGTTAATGAAGGGGATCGAAGAAGTTTGCTCTTTCCTACCATCCATTCTAACTACCGTTCATTTTTGTAACGTCGCGAAGTTGTATCGGCTGTATGGCGGTCGACCGGTGAGGATATGCCACAGAAGGAAGGGACGCTAGAATGCACAACGCAAACGGTGCACCTTCATTAAGCCTTCTCAGCTCGGCTTAATACATCCGTTTTGTCAATAAAGCTATTCTCTTGCGCATCGGAAGACACTGATAGCGGGTCTGGGTAGGAGCAACTTTCCTAGATATTCTCTTCTCGCTGCAAACTATTGGTAACTATTGAAAAAAAAAGACTTTCTGATAACGTCGTTTAGCTGTGGAAGAAGTTTGGTAAAACAATACCCAAAGCTATCCCTGCGTTCAGAGCGGGTTGGGGGAATTCTTTTTGACAAGCTATCGAATCGGGCTGCACAAATCAAGCGAACGGGCAGAAGTTTTCGATACACAGTGTACTGATTTAATTTTATTCATAATAAATTGAAACTTCATCCATGGAAAAGCGCTGCAATGCCGAGGTGGCTTAAAATGAAGTTCCCATTTTTGGGTAGGGAGAAGCAAAAGTTGCAAGATTGTAATGTTGCGTTCTCTCGAAGCTGATACTTGTGCTTTAATGAACTGTCAGAAAGTTAAGCTGTGTTATCCTTTGGGACTATGAGATGTCTTCGTCAATAAAACGTCTCAAAACTGTATTGAAAGAAAAAAACTTATTTAATGGAATCTTTGAGCCTATCAGAATACATGCAACGATGTCAATTATTGATCTGTGATGAACAAACCAAGGAAAATCATGTCAAACTATTGTAATTGTAACTATGTAAAAGTACTCGAAATGTCTTCTACGTTTGGATTTTTCTCCTTTCTTCTTTCCTGTCTTGTTGTTTTATCGGCTGATCTTACTTTTGTTGGCAATTCTCAACAATAATGGTGTATAAGCAGAATAAATCGTGAAATTTGATAAATCAGTGGATATTCATCTTGATTTTTTTTATCACACCACAATCAAATCACACCTTTTACAATAAACCTTAAGCGAATTTAACTTTTATTGCCTGTGGACGGACGGGAAAATAGCCAACCAGCCTAGCAGATTCAGTGAGGCTACTATATCGTGTTATAAATACCACAAGATTCAGGCTCACTAGTGGCCGGTGTAAAGTAAACCAATTAAATCTTATCCTTCTTTGCCATGAGTGAGAAACACTTGCTTTTCTTGGAGTGCTTGGGTACGATTGTTTCCCACGAGAAAGTTTTCTGCAGTCACTGCATCTTCCCAAGTTCAAAGCTCGCGGATCGTGTGGAATTGTTCGGATGGCTGAGGGTTTTAGAGGTTCAGGTTCATTGTCTTTTCTACCCCGAGCACAGGAAACTGTTGGCGTCTGGCAAGGGAAGCATAAATAGGAGTAGTTGTAGTATTAACACTACCGTGTCTTGGCGCTAATTCCCTGAGAAACGACACGAACGTCTCAACATCGGTCGGTGGTGCCTTTGCTGGTCGTAAAGTTTCAATGTTTCGTGGTAGTTTGTCGGTAAAGTTTGTGGTTATTTTGGCACCGAATGTTGTGGTTAGCACGCTTACGAGAAAGGGAAGTAAGTTACGAAAGTGTATGGGGAAATACTTTACCTTGGGAGGCAACGAAAGAGGAGGTATAGAATTATGGAGCGCTTGAACAATACAATAAACTCTTCGGTGCTTTGAGAAAAGGAAACATTTTTTTTTGAGTTTATATATTTAGAGATGTCACGTGCACTTTCTATAGAAGTTTCAAGTTTAACGGTTATTAGAACGTAATTTGGAATCAAGGAATGTTGGATGAAGTAACAACTGTATTTAGTTCATTGCATCAATTCAAATATTGCATTGTACATTTAAATACAAAGAGATGAATCAAAATGGAAGATTATTTTAGCCATCTACATTTTGAACTTTCAACAAATATTTCGTTTATACGAAGAAAGTGCAGACACACATTACTCACAAATCATCCAATAATCCAGTTGATACTCGATCTCTATTGAATCAGCTGATCATCCTTTCCCCTAGTAACTACGTTCTATCTTTTGCTCTTTTTATGTATTCCTCACATCTTTCATAATTTGACGAACCTCTCTGCTCTACTAAAACCACAATCACAAAGAAAAAGGTTTAAACTCATTTATTAATTTCAATTCTTCAGTAACAGAGATGGTAGAGGCCCGAATTTGTGTGATTCATTTAACAAAAACCTTTTTTCTCTGTCGCTATTTCAATTTTTCGTATTAAATTACACTTCCAATTTTGCTCATTTTGTTCCATCCCAACATCTGGGTGAGTACAACGATTCGATACTGAGACCAGTGTCTTGCGGTTTCATTTTTTCGATGTAAAAAAGCTTTGTCCTTCCTTCGTCGTTAAGTCGAGTAAAAGATACTTTCCACCATTTAACAGATGGCAATTGGTTGGATTCAAATTGGTAGTCGTACAACGAGCAGTAACACGAGCACAAAAAACTCAGATGAGTTTTATGAGATAATGGGAAGAGAAAGGCAAATAAAGTTATAATTTAATTCCCGCAAACTGGACGGGAAAGTCGTCCTCGTTCATTCTGCGTATCATCACAGTTGTGGTTGCGGATAGGGCAGCATTCTTGTGATTACTCTTCTAACCATCCATTACGGGATTGCCAATGGACTATTCCACATCGGACGAGTGGACAACAATCGGTGTGAAGTGGAATCAGCGTGAAAAAAAATCTTACAATTTATTCTTTTAAAATTTTACTCGTGAAGAAAGCACGGCCAATGTAAAATTGTAAGTAGTAAATTTTATTGAATGTAATATTTATTTTAAAGTCTTATGATACAACACTAGAACGTATAATCCTTGACTAGTTCTGTTTTTGACGATCTTTTCCATTAGTTTGGTTTGAAATTTATATCCCATAGTTCTTGTGCCTTCTTGACCAATCACAGGAGTATGATTATAATTTAATGATATTATTTGAACGTTGGTTTTAATTTTCAATTTTCGCACTAAACACAGTGAAGAGAAACAGCTGCGTCCGCTACGTGAGTCAGCACCAATCTTCCTCTTGTTTCCGAAGCATTTTCAAACCGAACCAAACTCCTTCAGAGCGATACGAAAAAGGAGAAGGGACTACCAGATGCACAAGAATAAAGCGCCATATTGAGATTAAAAACGATAAGAAGGATAGAAACGTGGCGCAAAGGACTGCTGAACCGTTGCTAAGAGCAGAACTTTCGAAGTTTGTGTAATCTTGACACTTTTCTTTCCATCTTGAAATTATGCTTGAGTTTTGCTTGCTGAGAAGCGCGAAGTTACCAGTGAAACTAATTATAACAAAAGTGTTACAATACTTATTTCACTTACAAGGCAGTACAGAAGTAAAGCAGAAATGCGACGCCATTTATCATAAAAAAGTCTGTCATAAAACTGCTTATGAATGTGCTTAAATACACTATGAAATTAAAAACATATAGCAATTCCATAGCATTGATCAAATCATTCTAAGTAAAGATCGTCACGTTCGGTTATTTTTGCACAACTTATGCAGTAATAAAAATCTGACACGGTTGTTCCGTATTTTAATTTCAACCAGCAAACTGAACAACGAAATCAGATGGAAATTCTAATCACTCATTTGTGTTCGATGGAGGAATCAGCCACGATAAATGGAAACTGTTCAATCAAACATTTTTCATCGATCCATCGACGCTGCCTCTTCCACCGGCATCAATTGGCTGATCCTGTGAACAGTAATTGGAACAGTCACACGACGGTCCAAGGTTAAAAATGTTGTAAAATGACCTCTGACACCGGGAAGGTGTCCATGGTTTTCATTGCCATGTTTCATTCGTCCCATTCCATCACGACTTTCTGACCTGCTGACCAAACAACCGAATGTTTAAACTGTATTTATCTTCTGTCGAAAAAACAGTGCACCAACATGATGCAATACATCTTTCACTTATTGTGCTTGGCTTCACAAATTGCCCATGAAAAAGGGGGTTTCACTGCACGATGGGATGGATTTGGTTTGGGACGAAG
>VTWG01016344.1:0-10442 GCA_008817895.1 Anopheles fontenillei
GAAGAAGGGATTCGAGGGGTTTGGGTCCTGTTCGAGCCCGAATGTTCGATATTTAAATTTAGGTTCGTACGAAATCAAAATGAAGGTAATTTGGCAACCATTACGCCCTGCCCAAAGTGAAACTCCCACCAGTGTCTCTGACGGGCACGTGAGTAAACGAGGTTTTTGGTGCAATGTTTGCTGGAAAGTGGGAGCGGTTTGAGGTGTTGAAATTGTACTTCAAGAAAGCTCTATGGTTACAGTAATTAATTTAAATAACGTTGCTTCCATTCCTTGTCATCTTTTGTCGATTTCATGGTATTTCATGGAACTCCCTCTTCACAGAACTTGCATTCGTTGAAGCGGAAGCGATCTCTCCCCTGTTTGATGTGTATCTTATCCAATGCATTCAGCCTACAACCAGCATGCTACGTCATCGCACTGCCCAGCACAGTCGGGTTGACGATCCAACGCTCCATGTGACACCCGCATCGCGATCCATTATGCCATACATCCCCCGATAGTATCAATTTCATCGCTCACCAGCAACGGGGCTGGTTCGGCGTACGAGGGGCAGGTTTAAAAAAGCATAAACTGTTCCCACCACTTAACAACAAATGCATGACAAAGCAATTAGCACGTGGCTTGCGTTGTACAGCACGATGCCAACACACCACAGGCTGCCAAGCACTTCGTGCGCCACACAGCTTCGCCACAGCGAGCGTCTTCCTTTGGGCACGTCTTTTACATCGATTTGGTTCGGTAGTTGCTTGTTTGAAGAAAGAAATGAAAAAAAACACACAAACACAAACGTAATTTAAAACAAAACCCCCATCCTGCTCGTTACGATGTTGCGTTGGCAGCTTACCCGTGCATTCATTGGTAGGGTCAAACGGGTGACATAATTTAGTCATCTCCTCGCGATCGCACCCAGCGTGCTGAGGATAGGGCGGCTTTAGCTTTAGGCTTTTAAATTTATTTAGTGTTTTATTGCACTAAACAACCTTTCTTAAAACCTTTCTTTTTTTCTAACACATGGATTGTTTTTGAACCATAGATTTGAACCCACTGCCGATATACGCTGGAATACGATTCGAACTGCAGCGCGAGCACACGATCACATCCGTGTGGATCAAATTTCACCCATCACCATAAACTTCAATCGACTACGTACTGCCGATCGAGAACGTGCAGCATTGATCTTTTCAGGGGTAAATTTCCTGCCTTTCCTTCCTGCCCATCAGTCCCCATCCCTCCCTTCCAATACCTATCGAATGGCTCTCCATGCTGTAAATGTATTTCCGATCATTCAACGCGTCGCCCGGCGCGGTCGAAAATAACCGAACACGCTGTGCCAAAACTGCTCGCCGCGCGCCGAATTCAAACGCGTACGAGTCACAGCGCCGAACGCCGTCGCGAGTCACTTCACTCAATCACTCAATCGCGGGACACGACAGACAGTTGATGCTTCAGTGGAACGGGGTGGGGAAAAACCATGCACGTACGCAGATACCGGAGCTGCTAAAAAGTCGAGTACGAGCTGGTCCTAAAATAGCTGCCGAACCTAAAACCTATCGCCGAAGAACTACCTCCTGAACTCCTGAACTGATCGGCTGGTATGGCGGGCGGGTTGGAGTTGGCCCGTGTGCGTGCTACACCGTCAGCAACAATGTTTGGCAGTTGTCAGACCAAAATGTTGCACATTTTAGCCGAAATATCCTTATTATAGGTTTATTAGGCTTAGAAAAAGCTTACTATTCTTGCAGGTGGATATTTATTCCAAGGCGGCGCTGATAGCAATTTCTTCAGTTGGGAAGTCGTTACGTTCAGAACACAAGTCTGCCGTAAATTTTTGAGGGCTATTTTGACGTTACCTTCTCAAATTATAAAGAAAAATATTAATTTCAAACATCAAATTTTGAAAATTGATGCATAAGTTTCGTCTTGAAATCTTCAAACATCACACTATAGGCTCTAGCAGTCTATAGAGCTTGGTTCGAAGTTAACAAACACGTTAAATATGCTTCACACCCATTCAACAACATTTGCTGTGATTGTGCCGAATAGCGCCATCTATTGACAAATGGCACCAACTTGCCAATAAGTCTACTTAACGACTCTTGACAAAGCTGGCTTTAAAATCCTTTCCTATTAACAATCAATTAAACTAAAACCCTCTTGTTGCTGATCTTTTCAAACAAAACTGTTCAATCTAAAGCTGTCTCGCAACAACAAAAACACCCGAACGATCAACAATACACACTCACAGTCCCTTCCGGTCTTTCGACTCCGACCAGCGTTACTACCACCACTAAACCGACNAAACACAATCAGCCTTTTGCGTCGTCCTCTCGCCGTGCCAAAATCCTAACAACAACCTGCACCCACCAACCTGAGGCGCAATGCGCCACAAGTCGAATCGTTGATTAGGCGCAAATCCGTCAATCCTTACCCTCCCATCCCCCCTCCCATCTTGCTTACATTGCCACTCCACGGCATTGTCGCTCCGGCGCTTGCAAAGGAAAGTAATTATTGCGATTGTAATCAACCGCAGCATCAACATCGCCCACCGCCTCGCCACCAGCACCATCGAGGGAGGAGGTCTCTTCTGCCGATAATAATTGAAAACCCACCAAGAGCAAACAAGGCTTGACGGTGGCAGTTAGGGACAGAGGGAAGGGAGGGGTCTTTGGTCACACGAAACCAGAAAAGGGTGTTTCCGGCAGTGCGAGGGAGGAAGCTGGTTGGAAACATCGGCGACGACGGTTCTAACACGCAACCGAAAACACGACACGCTGTACGAAGCGGAATGAAGCGGTCGTGGCAACAGCTCGAGGGTACTACTCCTGCTCTATCGTCCACTCCCTCTGCCCTGTACTGTTTTTGCCGTCCATCGTCCCGGTTGGGAGTCCGTTGGAGGTACGGCGCTGGGCAGCGCAGGGTGTTGCACCGATTTGTCACTCCGATTTGATTGATAAGTCGTGCCGCGGCTTAGGTTCTATTTAGCAGGCCAGGTCCGTTCTCGCACGGAATGGTTTCACTGGTGTTCGAGCGCAAATCATCGGCAAGTGTGATTTGAACAAATTCCAAGAAGCAAAAAAAAAACTCGCGCATCCTTGGGTAGATGAGGAAGACGAACATGTTGGAAGGGGAAGAGGATAACATTTTTGTCTACTAATTAGCCCTGTTTCGAGGATGGCTTAGAACACGCAACGAGAAAATGTTTAGCTCGTGGAGATGGGAGAGTTTAGGTGCTAAATTAAATTTGCTAAAGGTGTTAAGTGATGATCTATCTAGAATTACGAACCGCCAAGTCACGAAGATCGTACAGGGAAGGTCAATAAAAAAAACAAATTCAGGCAGTAGTATGGACCATATACGTTTGATTCTAAATTGGAGACTTGAACTGAATGACGTCCCCAATATCCAGACAACAACCGATTGAACTATTTATAGTTTTTTTTTAGTATTATACGTACTAAAAGATGTTAATTTTTATACATTTTAAAATACTGAAAATAAGTACTGCTACGTCCTCCGCTAATCCTGCACTAATCCAAATCATCCAAAACACTTAGAGTACACGCATAGTTTTGGATGTTTCTACCAGATGGCACAGTATACACACATTTAGACCATGGATTACTGTCCATTGCTGCCCAATTATTTGAAAATAGCGGATAAACTTGCTCCAAACTTTAACAACAATTCAGAATTTTAGTACCTACAGTGAAGTCGGTAAAAATTAATCTTCTACAGGGACCTACACGTAGCTTGGAGAGACAAATATCTTCAAAATATTAGGTGAATGTGTGGCAAAAGACCATCCAAAAGTGTAAAAATATGGACTCTTTAGATCGCACAATAGAATATTTCTACGTACTGGTGTTCAATTATTTAGTTTACAACATCTGGCTAGTCAAATCATAGATACCAATTAGCAAAATTTGCCGTAAGGATAAGTTAGTCTTTGAGAAGCAAACCATGTTTGTGAGATGACAGGACCGTCAACATCTTTATACCAGAGATACAGTTCATCTTGGAGAGTTTGCCTGTCAGTTTCGACTGTCCTACCCATGATACTAAGAACACAACTATTTGTTAGCTTCTACGCGCTTGCAACATTGTCATTAGTGCTCTTAATGAAAGATACACAACATCTAATCAACCTCACCAAATGTTGCAGTCCTAATGCAATGTCTGCTGACAGCAGGCAGCGGACAGCATCAATGGATCATACCGAGCAATGGTGCAGCATCAAACACTGTCACCAACTGTACCGCCCCGTGGGGAGCAGGTGCAGCTGTGCAACGGTGTGCCAACCGATATGGTTAATTTATGAAAGATACTAATTTGATCAGCTGTATGGTTTTGCTCACTGCCCGCCGAGCGACGGCGACCATTCGCACGCATTTTGTGTTGCAATTGCAATAATTCAGCACCGTATGATGTACGTTGACCGTGCTCAAGTGTACATCAATCGACCTCTTGGACATTGTTCCCGGTTTTGCAAATATTCCTGGCCAGTCTATTGCCCTCTTCAACACTAACACACACTCTTCCCAATTAAACTTGAAACCGTTCGATGGAACCAGCAATGGAAGAGATTCACCTTTACGCTCACAGTCGTGCCACAGTTTAATGTAGTATTAATAATAGCTAAATTTAAGCTACCGTAATTGCAGTGTGCAGAAGTGCATCACAGGTACAATCGTTCGTGTAGAAAATACACCCCCCGGACGCCATTTGCTGCACGGCACGCCGCTGTCACTGCCATTGCCAGTGTGCGTTGCGGACACGTACGGTCTGCGTTAACGATTGATTAAACGTGCGAATTTCACGAACAAGGTGTTGAGATAAATGCGCCACCACAGTCGCGACGCGTTGTTTTTGTGGGCTTTGCATTTGCATCTGCCCGGGCTACGACGAGCAGGGGAGGTTGTAATGAGAAAGAAACACCGCCCCAATCAACATGTTACACTACCGATGCGGAAAGTGTACCACGAGCATGTCATTTGACACCAATTGGCAGCGGGCGAGAGAAAAAGAGAGAGAAAGAGAGTAGAAAAAGTATTTAACACTACAACCACTAGCACAGGAAAATGCAACCGTGCGAACGGTTTGTGGTTTGGTGCCGCAAATGACAATGCAAATTGAACGTGCGTTACGTTGTTTGGGCAACATCTCGCCTGAGCCACTTCCTTGTGTCGAGCTAGTGGCCACCGAACCAGCTTCTGTCTCGCGCACACAGTCTCAAGAAGCACAGTGCGTTAAGAAAAGCACCAGCTTCCATACCAGTTTTCCATACGATTTTTGGCAACCAGCGCAGCATCGCAGCAGGCGGGACGAGAAGCCCGCAGAAAAGTCCCCCATACGGTTTGGTTTTGCGGTGAGAGGTGCTGAGCGTATGCACGCGGATGATGGAGCGTTTCCCGATGCCCCCACCGTTTTGCAGCCGTTCCCACTGTCAAAGTAATAACGATAATCGTCGGATAATGATTATGGGTGGAAAGAGAGGCGGTAGAGAAACAATTTTCCGGTGCGCGACATGCTTTTGGACAGAGCGGGCGGCACCGTTGGCTGTTGAAGTGTTGAAGTTATTTGCATGCACGGACACGGGACTGCCGCCGTTGAGTTGCGGTCAAATTTGTTGCTGCTACTGTAGATCGGTAGGTCAAGATGGGCGACCATTAGTGGGGTTGTTTGGCTGGTTTGCGGTTGGAAGAAAATTAAGGTATTGTAATGTCCCCGCACGTAATGCTTGGACGTCTTTCACTCTCTGGTTTACATGTGTACCTCTAGTGTATAAGCTGAGCAAGTCTTTTAAAGACTAATGTTTTGTTGTTTTATTATATCAAGTACTTCAATCAAATATTGGAAGTTTAATACAGAAAAGAAAGCGAAATCTCCGAGCGGCAGGTAAATCTGCTAATTTCACCTACAAATCAAAACACTTCAAACTCTACACCAAGGCTTTGTCGTCAAAGAGATATCAACTCCAAGTAATGTTCCAATGATCTATGATGTCTAGATTGTTTCCTGAAGTTTCACAGACAATACATAGAAGGCCCTAGTATAATCCTAAATAGATACTTAGATAATGAGCTTATTCCATGGTGCAGTCATCCCATCCGACAACATACAGGTCTTAATCAATACATTGCAGATACTTAAGTACATTTATGTCTAGAGACATGCCAGGCCTCAAATTCTATGCCTTTTTCAGTCGGTATTTGTTGCAATGCTCTATGACGTATTTCTGGAAATGGATACAATTGAGCCCAACACAAAACTTAACGTGTTTTTTTGGTCCTAGTAAAGTTAAACAGGAAGTTACCGAGATATAGACTTAACTAGTACTATTTCATGTAACGTACGATCATGCAGAAAAATCAAACTAGAATTGTAACAAAGCGCAGAAGTGGACTTTTACATGCAAAAACATGATTTATACCTTAATGTTGCAATAAATATATTATATACAATTATTACACTATTAATTGCGCATTTAATTATACAAAACGTACCCTTCGGCGGTTGAGATCGTTGACATCGTAACTCATTACTCGAGCAAATTGGAATCATTTTATTTACTTTAGATTTTTTACTGTTTTGTTCTTCTTGTGGAGCAGGAGACAAATTTAAACCATCAAATCCACTTAAAAATCAACATAAATTGCATTAAACCCGCGTCCAACACATTCAACAATCAACTATCCAAATCGCTTAAACTGTGATTAATCATATTAACCCACATTCGTTTGAACGATGCACACATCAACATCATCGCACAGCCTAATGAGCCCAATTGACCGATCCTTCATTCAGCGCCTTCCCACTGTCCCCAACTACCAGAAAACCCAATTAACCTGTCATCGATTGCAAATCTCACGTGAACAAGCCCGGCAGCCCGGCTCTCCCCGTCCACTAAACTCTAATGCAATAAACAGATATTCGGGAAATTTGATTTCCAACTGCGATTAAAGCATATTATTTGCGTGCACAAAACGCATATCGCGCGCCATTTATGCAAAAGGTCGCGGCGGCGTGTCAACGGGTTCTAGATTGGTTCCGTCGCTCGTGTCACCAAGGTTGCCCTCAACTGCGCGCTCGTTACATGGCATGCAATGATCTATGATCACTGTTGCGCCCGGACCAAGGTCTAGCCCTTGCGACCGGTTGCAGTGAGGCACGAATAGAATTATCTGAACCTCAACATGTGGAGAGAAAAAAAGCCGGAACGGAAGTGTGGCCGGGAAGTGCTGGAAACCGTTCGGATGAAGCATTGCACGGGAAATTGCTGTAATGCGAGTGTTGGGTGCAAATTGAACCCACGAGCCAATTTGCCGTATACCATGTGTCTATGGCTGTATGTGTGTCACTCTATGAAGATGCGATTGACACGAGAACTACTCAACAGTTGAATGACGCCCTGTTGCCTAGTAACCGTGATCGTGCGGCTCTCATTTTCAGACGATCTCACCGAAACTTGCTCTGCTTATTCTTCATACGAACGCCTAGCCGTACCATGAGTTACACCACTGACGCATGCGCATGCCATTTTCCAAACGGCGGCCACGTCCAATCGGCTCTCTGTCCCGTGCGCCGCAAAGAGCAAAACGGTCGAAAATGCCAACGGCCAGCCCGCGATCATGCCGCGCGTTCTGTGAAGCGCGTTTAACGATCGGCTCTTCTTTTTCCCTAATCACCGACAACACAACAACAACCACAACGACGACGACGACGACGTGTTCGGCGCTCGCACGAGGCACGTTTGTTGCGGCGTGTTACGTAAAACATGAAAACATGACGCGAAAAACGCGCTAAGAAAGGTCACGCGCTGGCGGCGGCTGTTGCTGCTGCTGCTGCTGTTACTTCTCTCCCGGCATCAACACAGGCGAATGAAGCTATTATAAAAGACCCATGGTCCACATGGTTTTTCGCCTACTTCGAGAGGATCTATGTCTTGGGGGCGAGGGGATTGTAGACAACCTGGCCCTCGTCAATGCGTCAATCGCTGGAAGCTGAAGACTCCCGGAGCAAAAAGCCCCGTCTGCCTGTCAGACCGCACGATCGGGCGTGCCAACTTTTCTCTGCCAATACCTTCCGCCAAATCTCGACCGATCGACCGCCAACAGATTGTATTCCCCTAAAAATAGCGACTACTTTCTAATGAGCTAGTTGCCAGGTTGGAGTCGTTTTGGTGCTTCGTGCGTTCCAATACATACACACACACACAGACCGCACGGTACGTAATACCGTTCTACCAAGCCCCGACCCGGATCCCCCCGGTTCCATCTGGTGGCTTTAAAAATATCTAATTAGAGAGCGCATTTGCCGGACTGGCGTGCAATGGAGCATTTTCGTGGCCTTTTTGCTGTTGTTTGCGCTGAACCAATACCAGTACCGAGGCGGTGATGGAAGGATTCACCAGGTAACGACCATACTGCTCGGCTGATGGAGGCGAGGAGTGTGCGAGTGCCACTTCCGTTTCTGTCCCGGATGACGTTTGCGGGCATGCAAGGGATGTCTGACGTGGTGCGTGACGTATCTCGCGCGCATGTGAGAACCAACCGGCAGAAAATCGGAATCTAACCCCACTAGCACACTAACACACACGGGGAGGGGGATTGCGTTTTAAATCTTCCACAGTAGATTTACAGCTGCCCAAGGCAACCGGTTTCAATGTGCCGGTTGCCGACCACTACCGTGGAGACCTGGGCCCCTAGGCAAACAGCGATGAGTCGCCGCATCGATCGAACTTGTTGATGGAACAAATTAACATCCCGGTGGCAATGCATGCTCCCGTAGATGCTCCGGACGGTACGGATGGAATCTAGAGCAGCATCTTCGTTTCTGAAGCAAACCGAAGCAAAAGCGCAAAATGAAAATGAGAAGTTTAACCAATGAATTAGCTCCAAGACACACAGAGAAACTACAGCCAGTGGTAGAATTTATACAACTTCACAACTTCCTCGAATGGGAATTTTTTGGAGCGAAACGTCACGACCAGACCAGAGACATGAAGTTCTCTTCGTTGGCACTGGTTGACCTCCTTAAAAGATACTCCCAATGCAAGAAGTGCAGCTTGGTACAGCGTACTTTACACACCATTTAATCCAAGTCCCTGAAAGTGTTCTGAACCTCCCGACTGAGATCCCCGTTAGGTCGTGCCGAATTATTGTTTCCCAAGATGTCGTTCGCTATCTTGCTCAATTCATCCCTTTCTTTTCATTTTAAATTTCTATCCCAAAATGTCTACCAATTACGTCCAATGATTGCAAACACTCACCCTGGATCGTTCGGCACCTCCGCCTGATTGTTGCCCGGGTGCACACCGAGATCCTGATTCTGGTGCTCCATCTCGTTTGCGCGCGCGAAAATGGGGTTGTTTTGCTACGGTGCTGTAATTTACGACTGCTCGGCAGAAGAAAACACGATCTCGACGCGGGCGGCTGAAGCTTGAAGGATATCTAGCACGGGGAATTAATTCGCGCGACGACCTGCACAACCGTACCGAACCGAGCTGTAAACTTTTTCCTTGCCTTTCGTGGACTTTTACTCACAACTCAGGCTTTTACCTCGACGGAATAAAATGTGGCACACGCGGTTACTTTTAATTATTTGCTTTGCTTTTTTGGGTATTATTATATATGCGACGATATTATTTTAATTTTTCCGACTAACTCTACTCACTACACCACACACAAAAACGCAACGCACGCAACAGCACTGTCGCACAGACACCGGGGAAGGATGTGATGAAACAACAATGAATCAATCGCACACGAGCAGAAACACTTCACACGATCGGTCGGGTTGATGGGTCGAGAAACGATCGACAACTTGGGATTGATTTGCTGTAATTTTTGCTCTCTTTCTCTACTGGCGTAAACACTTCTTTTCAAACACACTTTTCAGCACGCCGTCGAACGATTGAACGAACGATTGCAAACACACTTTCAGCACAAACGGGAAAATTGCTAACCGCTACCGTTAACACTCTACCAAACGCAACGGACTATTATTGTGGCTAAATAATGTCCTGGGCGACCTGGGAGAGTAACAAATACGCACACCAAAATTATGAAGAAAAAAAATAATTAAAAACGCGTTAATTAATGCGCACAATGGCACCAAAGGGCCTGATTTTAATGTTTGGGTGGTTTGGAACGGTTGGACACTCAATTAAAGCTGCGCTCTAACACTTTCTATCGAGCTGAATATATTACAATTTTTCAAGAAAACGTGCAGCTCAATTTTATTAAAATTTGTACCGATTGTGCTATTCGATGAACCATTATTTCTAGTTCTAAGTGCTCCTTTTAGTACCTTTATTTCTTAGTGTATCGTTTCTATTTCATTGTTTTGTTATTGCCAACAAAACCGGTTTGAGCCGGTCTCGTAGTACAGTCATCAACTCGTACGACTTAACAACATGCCCGTCATGGGTTCGATCCCCA
>VTWG01016345.1:0-10522 GCA_008817895.1 Anopheles fontenillei
CTCTACTCCGGATGCTGAAGAGGAGGTTAATGTTAGGAGGCAGACTTATGGAAGCTTATTACCCCGAGGGAGACGACCACGGGCAAGAAGGTAATTGCGAAATGCGCAAGAGCACACTCGCCGCCGGTGAACAGGTGAAACCAACGAGTATTGTTGATGATTGATTTGGGAGATCTCGAGAATGGAACTAATCCCTATTTTGAGTGAAGAGTGCAAGAAGTTCAATGAATCTTCCTGAAGAGGATTTGATACATCCTCTTGTTGGGAGTATGTAAGTTGAAGTTCACTTGACTAGCCAAAAACAATTATATCGTGTCAGTAATTGCCCGCTCGAAAATGTCAACCACATTGCGCTCGGGCATCCCAAAAACCTTCCTCCACTCCACAAGAGCTCAACCCAGCCGTAAACGGTGGAAAGGTGACATCATAAATCATACCTCTTGCCTTAGCTCTTAGCCACTTGCCCGGTGAGGATCGTGTGTCTCCGATAGACCAGCGCCGCTAGTATGCCCGCCAGCTATGGACGATTTTGGAAAGCTAGTGAAACCTAGCTCTCGTCCCGCTTCGCTCCTATCCCGTGCCAAGATTCGGCGTGCCTGTCAATTGACCGATGATACACCGCTGTCGATGACATCTTGAAGATTAACTTGTAGTGGGAAAGAGCTCGCTAAAAAATAAAAAACGAGCACTCCATCTTCCGAGTAACAAATGAAACCGCACACCAGAAGGCCACCGCAGACACAGAGACACGCGTGCGGCGCGCGCTGGACAGATGATATGACATTTCGGTAGGATGCGGCTTTATCTTCCACGGTCGCGGTGGTATTTCGGTTTGGATTCCTCTTATTACACGCTTCCTTGCTTCCCCGGTTGCTGCAGAATTCACTCACGGGGGGCTGAGATGAGAAATAGTAGTAGACGTCTTCGTCTTTGTTTCTTCATTCGAGTGTCCCGAAAACATTAAAAAGAACCGGACCATGCTCCCGTGTTCGGATGCTCCAAATGCCATTCGGGGTTTGGGCATTAAAAGGTGCGTTTTCGGGACTGGAGCGGGTGCCTTAGAATATCTTCCCGGCACGATCGTGCGCTGTATTTCATCTCCTACCACCACGCAACCTACCGAAATGTCAAGATCCTCTGCCCGTGACACTCGTGCTGCTCCGTTTTTAATTCAAAACCTCCAACGCGGCCCGAGGACGCAACGCACTGGCAGACCGAGGCAGACCGCTCCACGATGGGGAACAGGTAATTGTAAATCATCTACACGACCGATCCTGTGTGCTACCTACTGCTGCACAAACCCCCTCCTCCCCCCCCGCGTGTAATAAATCAACCCGTAAAGATCTAATGGACTTTGTCCGCGCCACGGGTCGAGTAGTCGACAGTCACGAACACACAGACGGGGAGAAAATTCTCGTGCCGTTGCTCGGAAAATTCGATTCGATCACTTGGCGAAGGTATTTTGCTCCCGCCCGTACGCAACTTCCACCCCCTCCCCCCACTGCTGCGATAAATAACATTTAAACTAGCCACCGTCTGCTTACTTATCATAAATGGATCACCTCTGCCTCACCGCTATTCACCTTCCAATTTAACTCCACCGTTCGGCATACCACACAAACCAGTTAAAGAATGCTTGTAATCTCTCCCCGTGCCCGTTTGCCCGAACCCCTGCAACATCACTCCGCTTCTGCCTTCCAGCACGATCATCCATTGATCATAGAGCGGCGTTAAATAGCTTTCCATGTTGTGCGAGAGACAACAAAAAAAGGGCGAGGGCGAAACAACACTGAACCACACGGTGGAAATAATTGTACGCCTGTTTAGCGATGATTAAAGCCGTTAGACACATTGGCCAGTCGAGGCCGGGACGTTGTCCCGTGTGCCCATCCCAAAAAGGCGATGGCTCATCCACATAGAGCACTCCCACCCCACTCCAAGCGGGCAGCACACCGCATCATCTGCATGCAAGCGAAACCCTCTTACGACCTACTTCTTCATACCGGTAGCAACACGTAACGTTCTTCTGCCCAGTATTCGCACTACAAGGGAGTTGGCCGGGAATGGAGTCCTCTGCGGGCTGCAGTAGTGGAAATCAAAACATGCTGATCGAACCGACATGGTAGAGTCCCTTCTTCTCTTGTCTCGTTACTTCAAGGCGTAAGCTTATCCGCGAGTAAAAAGAAAAGGCGTGTGCCCGGTGTACGTTCGTAGCGTTCATAATTTTCCGCGTAATCTTAAGGAACAGAATCCAATAACCACTCGAAATGAATGAGCAAGAAAAAGCGACAGCCAGCACCATAGGCGGCGCATGATGCGCGGACTCCCAAATCCCCAACCTGAACTCCCTCTGCAGCGATGAGCGATGTAAGCGAGAAAACAAAGCAAAAACCTAATCACCCTCGCTACACAAGAACATGCTTCGGAGGGGGGAGGATGACTTTGATCGAAAACAGAACGACCGCCGTTGCCAACAAAGAAGCCAGAAGCGATACAAGAGAGGCCCCCCCAGTGCTCTATTCTTGGTGCGCCCTGAACACTTCCGCCCGTGAAGTTCACCTTTTGTACGACAAGCGTCAAACGCGACGCTTGCGTTTCGAAAGATAATGCGCGATCGAGATCGATCGATGAAGATGAGTTGAAGGAAAGCGGACTGCCACCCTGCCAGTACAAAAAAGAAAATGGGAAAAGATTGGCTTGCGCGAGGGAGGAGAGAGAGAAAACAACCTCTTTATTTTCCTATTTTCGCAGCAACAATAAATTATGATTCGGTCTCGTTAGGGTGGCGGGTCCCTCCGGGAGCCGGGATCTTATTATCTGGGCACGAGCGCACACGCCATTCCCCCTTTGCTTTCCGGCCATTCCAAAGCGCTAGATAAACTCGCGATACAAAGCCCCATCTTCGCGAGGCGGAAGAGTGGACTGGAAGCGAAATAATCGATCGAGGCTTGTTTTCCCGGTCCGCTGTCAGAATTGGGATTCGGGAACAAGATAAGGCGCGACGGGCACAATAGGAACAAAAAAAACCCACCGACCATCTCGCGGAAGGGAAGAAAGGTAGCCAGCAATAGAAACAGTTGCCCCACCGATGTTGGTCCCGATACCGATCGAGATCGATTTGAAGCCGTGTCCTACGAGATACAGACGGGATCGGGTAGAGCAGAGAAGATACTTAAAGGATGCAGATACTGCCGATCGGTTGATACTGAACGAAACCACAGCAGCTAGTTAGCCGTGGCCGTGGCTTGTATTATCCCCCCCCTTGAGGGTGAGGAGAGAGTGCATCGATTTGGTCGCCTTCCTTTCCGGCAATCCGTGCTGCTGCAGATGCTATTGCGAACGCAGAAGCGTTTCTTTTTGCGCCTCTCCACTCTGCATCCGTATTGAACTACGCGAAATGGTTCCAGGGCTCGGGGCGTTTTAGTTCGCGTCAAGGAAAACACATAATTCATGGCAGAATCAGGAGCAAAGTGTCGGTGGTTTCGTGTAATGCTTCCGATAGAGTAAGAGCAGCAAGAGGAAAGGAGGAAAAACCTCAACTCAACTTGAAAACAGACACAACATTGTAGCGGTGTAACGATTGTTTCTGCTCCAAGATCTAAACACACACTTTTAAACACAGATTGCACTGTTTTCGAGCAGTAACTGCTCGATTACTCTCAAGTGCCCCATTGCACTAACCTTTTTGCACTATTTTTGTTTCTAAATTATTAGTTAAATATACATTCTCCCCCTAATCGACAACGTCACTTTCACATGTTCACCGTGCCTTGCCGCGCTAAACCGTGTCCATCATAACCGAGCGAAATCAGCCACCGGGGGCCCCATCAATTGAATTAGTCAGTTAAAAGCGCGGCCCGCCGCCTTTCAACGATGCGCATTAAGCGCAGTGCCCTTTTACTTGCTCAACCGGCCGCCCATCATCAATTAGTTACACATGCACACTTTCTACCCGCGGCCCCGGTCTGTGCAAACTTTGGCCGCAGCTGGCTGCCATTCCAGCCTATAAAGGTGCTAATCTATGCTAAATTACAGCTACTCCTGTGCGCGACTCCCGCCCAGCATGTAACATAAGCGGGAAGGATACATAAAGCGCGGGAGGCGGAAAAACACAAAACCCTCGTGCGCGAAATGTTACATCAAACGGACGGGGGCTTTTCATATTTAAATACACTCCTACATCCTCCACGGTCGACCACGGTACAGCATCGCTTGTCGACGCTGCTGTCGAGGATTGATGAGGTGGCGTGTGCAGATCTAAGCGCATCTCCCAAGACCAGATGGCAGGCAAACGCTCGGCTGGAAGAGCTGGAAACCGGGCCCTGTGCGGCTGGTAGTACCCAAAACCCCGGGAAACTCGTGAGGTGAGTCACGATATCACTTCAGGGGGCGAAGAGGTGAAACGGTACCTGCCTATTCCCGCTCTCGCGCACGCTCTCCGGTGGAAAATCAGCGATCCACGACACGGCCCAAACCGGCAACTTCAACTCCGATCCCGTCTGCATGCATGCGCTTTAATTAATAAATTGTTGTGATTGGCCTTTCCGCTCGATGTTGGTTGGTGGCAGAAGCATGGGGATGCTGGTGCAGGAGCATCTCGTGCGGCCAGTCATTCGATTAGCCCATTTCGATTCGTTTCGGGCGATTCGGGAGGATATCACGATCGAACGCCGTTGCGCACGCGCGTTAGCGAGATGCGCGCGCGCGCAGGTTCCGCTCACAACCGACCGCTGTATGTAGCGCAGCTAATTGGGCACGGAAATCAGCAGGCCTGGCTGCTGGCCGCTCGGAAGGAAAAACAGCGTGCCCAAGACAGGTTAACGAGAGGTCAATCGTCAATCGTCTTCCAATGCCTCATCAGGTCAGCATTCTTCGTCGGAGTCGGTGCCGCGATCGTGACCTTTGGCCGCTCGGGGCCGTCATCGATACGCCTTTACGACTTGCGCCATTTGTCAACGAAATCCGGGGCGGTGTCGCCTAATTAACACTTCACTCTTCCGGATCCGGGCAGCAGCCAATGGCGCAACACAAACGAGGACCGAACGCGGAAGCGCATGTAGATGAGCCCTCGGAGCGATTTTACTACCAAACAACTTTTCAGAATCGCGCTTTAACGGACATAAAAAAACAAGCGGGTCGGGTCGGGTTGTGGAACACCCAAACGGGCACAGGTGGAACACGGCTTTCCACGGAGCGCTACACCAGACAAATGTTCAAGTCACCGCTTCCGTCATTCTTTGAGCACCGTTTTCGAGAAGTCGTCTCGGGGGATTCGCAAGGGGCATGTGGCGCGACCGTGTTCGTGTTTTTCATTTTATTTCTTAATAGATCTAGAGCGAGCGCAAGAGACGAGAGAGTCCTTGAGGCGCAAATAGCTCGAGTAGGTGTGGTGCTGGATGTGTTATGATCGGCGGCAGCGAACGTTGTCTCAGTCGTGCCGTTATGCTTAGAATCGACAGGGTGGTGATGGTGGTACTGCCCTTTTGCAAGGTGAGCATGCGAAACAAGCTAACCGAGAGGTTACAAGCCAGTAGTAGCTGTACTTCGTTTTCATGCTGTTAGGGAGGCTGTTTGAATAGAGTACCAAGGCACTAAACAACTGAAATTAACTCTTTCATCAGACCTTCATGCCTAACGATCGCACAAGGTGATCGCTTTGAAGACATCTTGAGCGCACCTGGGGAAGGCCAAAAGTAGTTTGAACTGATAGTGAACGCCCGAAAAGTGTCTCTCCAGCTGCACTTACTCTCACTCTTCAAGCGCCCAGTAAAAAGTCCAAGGGCGTAATCAGGCAAAGTGTTTCTTTGTGTTTGTGAGTGGCTCAAGCGTCACACAAACAGCAAGTACGAGCAGCAAACAGTAAAACAAGACTCCCCACTCGCATCACCGCATCGGTGGCCAAGGGTGTACCCGGGGCGAGATGATTGTAAACAGTCGCGAGCAGCAAATTACCTATCTATGGATTTTTATCTTCTATTCCTCGCAGCCTCTTTCCTCCCTGTGCGAAACTCGCTCGGCAGCTTCACTCGGACGATCTGTCTCTCGAGGGTAAAATATAGAGTAATTTCCGCGCACGACTTCGACGTTGGACGCGAGCGCTCGCGCGTTTATTCGTCCGGCGACGTTCGGCGGCTCCAATGGCTAATGACACCCAACTCAACGTACCACCTCCCCCCTCTTGCTCTCCCCTTGCGCTTGGTCAATCGCAACTTGGGGGGGGGGGGGGGAATAATTCNGGGGGGGGGGGGGCATAATTCACCTACCCAGGCTGCCCTAGTCCTTGTCACTTCCTCGCGATCGTGTGGTGGGTGTAGCAGGCATACTTCGAAAAGCCTCCGACGACGTCTGCTCTTGTTGGTGGCCGTAGACGCCATCGTCGTCGGTGTCAATTTCGTGAGGTCCTCCCGACTTCTGAAAGCATCATCCCCCCTTTTCCCCGAGGGAGACGGTGACGGTGGCAAACAAACAACAAACAACACAGACCTCAACGGGTCTAACCTCGACGCCATGTCACGTCACGTACGGACGACGCGCTCCTAATCGGTCCGTCGGATATTGCTTCTGGAGAAGCCCCTATCGGTACTGTACGGGCTGTACGTTGGCAGTAGTCTCACCGCTGACACGTTGATTGTTCGAGTGGAGTACCACCGCTGTTTCAAGGGAAACATGCCACTCGACACACGATCGTCACTGTCGCGAGCGATCTTCTTGGAGCGTAAAATCACCCTCCCCAATTCCAGCGAGACCAATTCGGAAAACCACGTTGTGACCACGGCGCGGACCCGATGCTGTTCACGCGATCACGCGAGCTTTTCTTTCACGGAACGGAGCGGATTTTTCACGCCCCAAACCGAACACCGGGCGCGCTCATCGAAGGCCAAACCGAGTGCTTGCCGTGCTCTACTTTGTGGGGTCGTCGCGCAAAAAAAAGCAATGTGTCGGCGGTATTTCGCGGTCACGCACGATCTTCACCTCCTCAACTACCACCACGCTGCATCTGAGGATCGGTTGTGATTGAGAAATGAGCCCCTCGAGGCATTGCAGCCCAGTGAGGTGGGCAGCTCAGGATGCATTCTAGACCAGTTTACAACTCCTCCTCGTCGTAGTCGTCGTCGTCGCGCGTATGCAGATACGGTAGACGCATTCTACCGACGCAAAACACGTCCAACGCAAACACGCATACTCCTCGTCCGGAAGGCGACGACGACGACCTGACAGACATCGGCTGCACTCGTGCGGAGGCAGCACCGTTTGTTGTTTGTCTTTCCGGTCCAGTCGCAACCGGACCGGCTTCCTGGTTGCATTGGCTTGTCACGTACGCCTGTCCACTGCTCCGCGTGGCCCCAAAAATGGGTACCCGTGCGCACCGAGGCCCGGGATGTACCGTACAGAACTACTGCAACTCTTGCTGCTCTGCTTTTTTTGTTGCCGTCGCCCCATTCACGTCAGGCGCGTTCACTCTCGCTTTCTGATGATGCCCATGATGCAACGGCTCATGATCTCACACAACATGTATGGCTGGCAAACAGCAGCCACCGTAGCAGCAGCAAGGTTGTGTGGCCCCAAAACTGGATTGACAGCTATCGACCCGCGGTCCGGGGTCCAAGTCCGTTGCCCCAAGAATGGAAAAGTTCCGCCCGAGCTGTCAATCATAAACGTATGCCCACCCCAGGCCGGACCGGTGTAGTTGTAGTACCTCGTTTTCCTTCCCAGACAGCGTCGTTGTGGCGTACATTTGCTAACGCGCTTATTGGGACGCCCTTTTTTGCTGCTGCTGCTGCTGCTGCTGCTGCTGAACATCTCATTGCTTCCGACATACACGGGGGCCCCAGTTTTGCTTTCGATTGTTTCAAACGGTGCAGTAAACATGTTACCCGCCGAGACTCCCTGCTCACTCTCCCAATAATGGGTTGGACACTTTGACGCGTGAGAATTGTCGGTTGGCTCGGGCTCGGAGCGGAAAGAGAATGTTCCCCGCCGGTAGAACCCAGGGAAGACAGCAGAGGATGCCGGTAGCATGTCGTAACTTCTCGACATGTTTATGATTTGCTGTGCGAGTGTTTTGGGTTTGATCAGCTCAATGTAAACAGCTGAGGTTCGTGATCAAAACACTGTCCCAGTCGAAGTATTCTATGCTATTCGGACGCTCTCTGAAGGGTAAACGGTACTTCAGGAAATAGAAACTCGTTAATACATATTAACGACAAGTTATTGCAATCCCTTCACTACGACACAGATTATGCAAAAATAGTTCCTTTTCCTTCCCTGTGCCACTCGGAAGATCTGCAGAAACTGATGGTTCGCTTGAGAGCCTGATAGATGTCTACAGAATCGCTTGATCGCAGTTGATCTTCAAGCTGATCGATGCAGCCAGCTACTTCATGTCAGCTTCAATTCCTCACTCGCACACACACACACACTCTCGCTTGCTATCTCGCGGTTCGATTTAAACCATCGGAACATCTCTTCAAGATGAAATGAAAAATATGAAAGCCACGCTACCACCACCGCCAACCATCATCAATCATAATTCGCCGTCAGCTGTTAACAAAACGTGCATTCTTCTAAGATGCCCTCCGCGCCTTCGACCGCGCGGCATTCCGCGTGAGGATGACATCCGAAAGTAGCCACACGGGGCTAGTAGCGCTGGCAAGAGGAAGCTGGTCACCTCATTCAGCAAACCCCCGTGGCGGTGCTGGCAGCAGTTTGAAGCAGCCGTCCGTTGTGCCGCACAAATGTATTACAATGTCGCGCGGGCGAAAGAACAACACTTACACTCGCAATCGCACCATCATCATCATCATCATCATCGTTGCTTCGATCACATCGTAATCTGACGTAATCATGCTCACCGGATCGCAGATGAATGAATAATCATGACACTGAGGTGGACCCGTCGTGGTGGCTTCTTCAGGTTGTGTAGGGCAGTGCGAGTCATTTGCGTAATTAAATCATATCAACCAGCAACGAGCGCACTCTACCCCAGACGGGAGTAGTTAGTGTTTACTGTGTGCAATGGAGCGCATTGTGGTGTGCAAAAATTGTCTGCTCTATTGTTTTTGTGTGCTTGCGATGTGAACAGTAGGCCCACTCCTCTCGACATGCAAAATTGCACCGAATGACCACCCCATCAAGTTCATCTTCACGGCATCACCGCATCGCCGGTCTCTCCAATAAAATGGACCAACCATTAGCCGGGGCACTGTCATTGCCGTCCGTTGTTGTCGCAGCAAGGCACTAAAAGCCTTCCCGTCACCGTCTAATAATGTATGCTTGGGAGCTTTTCACAAAAGCTTCCCCAGGGTACACAACCTGCGAAACCCCTGCCAAGTGCAAGACGATCAGGTTGTGATGAGAATTGAATCAAATAGGGCCTCCACCACGATGATGATGGGTCATCAAGCAACCGTAGCAAACGCTTTCTAGGTCAGTGTGATTATTGGGCATTAGAGGTCTCTGGATGTGGAGAATTCTCTCGCCCCCGTTCTTCTTCTTCTTTTTTTTTTGCCCGGTCACGATAGCCTAATGCACTGTCTGCACATGCGGGCCGAGCAGATCCCTTTTGGAGTGCTTCTTTGTAGCCGTAGTACCCCTGCCCGATATCGATCGCGAAACGGGGAAGCCGCATCTGGCATCCTGGCGTCGGTCAAACACTAGCCCATCATTGCCACTGGGACCCATAGGAACGAAGATCGCAGGAACTTCACCAGCCTCCACTACCGCATGCGGCCACCACGGATTAGAGCGTCAATCAATGGAACTTATGCGGTCTAATAATAAGGCTTATCGTGCGCTCCGGCACTGATTTGCAGTTTCATTCCACCCCGTGAAAGTCTTTGCCAGCAGTGGCGAAGGTGTCGGGTGTACCACCATGTCATGTCGACGGGCTCTGGTGTGTGTGTGTGTGTGTGTGCCTGTCGTGTCTAGTGTTTTATTGGCCCGACAACACCGCAATCATCGCACAGGAATCGGAGGACGTCCGAGAGAGAAAAAAAGGGTGGAATACCGTAAGGATGGTGTCCATTTCTGTGTGTTCCGAGTCGGTATGTGGGTAGAAGAAGTCTCCTTCGCCCAGACCTGATGTGATCCGATTGCGATCCGCTTTCAACACTTTCACCCATTTTCGATCAACACCGGACACATCGTACATAAAGACATAAAAATTGCACATGCAATAAAATTGAAATGTTTGCAAAACAGATGCAGCTCGGGCAGATACATCCGTTACAGGTGGGATGTGATGTTTTACCTCTTTTTTGTTGCTGTGATCTGCTCCATATTTGGCTTTCCCAAACACAGCATCGATCAACATTGTTGCGCAAAAGCGATTTTATATAGTTTGAGCCTTTCGCGACTCTTAAGATTTGCTCTCTTGCTTTCCCCTGGGGCAGAAATGTAAACTCATCAAACTGACCACTCTACTTATTACAACGCCTGCAGCTAAATTCGACACTCTACCACACACACACACACGCAACACAATCTAGCGCGTCGTTAAAAGCAGCGTCTTGCGCGTATTATA
>VTWG01016392.1:0-12229 GCA_008817895.1 Anopheles fontenillei
AGCCGTTTGATTAATGGTCCCCTCGAAACGACGAGGAAAAGAAGCAAACCCCGCCGGCCCAGGCTCCGGGGCAGAGCGTCGGGGCAAGTTTTCGGCAAGACCCAGAAAAAGCATTCAAACCTGCCCGCTTCCAGTGCGTGTGAGCGCTCTCCTTTTGCTCTTGCCTCTCTTTCCTGTCAGATTTTCATCTGCGGACGTGTCGTTACTCTTTCGTTTGCCGGGCGCTGCCAAAAGATGGATGGATGGCCCTGGTACTGGATGGTTTGTTTGTTGCTTTTGTTGCTGTTTTTTTGTTGTTGCTGTAGTTTCTTTTTCTCCTGCTCGTGGGTATTGCTGCTCTTCCGTCCTTTCGGCTCCTTTCTGGCCTTGATGGGAGTCCCGGAATGAGCGAAAATCGACTCAAGCGCGTTTGCCGAAACCGAAACCCAACCAACAAGGGCATGCTGGTAGTGCGGAGAAGTGCGCAGAGGAAATGGAACCAACAACAACAACATCAAAAAAAAAAACCCATAACCCCTGGGTCCCGCAGCCACGCACAGGACCGACGGGAACAGAAACATTTATTAAAGTAGATTGATGATGAGAATTGTTTTAATGTCTTGTGAACGATCTAATTTACTTCTGTCTGCCGAGTCTTTAACGCCGACGCCAACACCGGCAGAGACGGGCGCACGATGACGAACGTTTCCAGGATATTTGACGAAACGGAGCAGGCAGCAACATCAGCAGCAAAGTGACTGGCGGTGCAATTGGACGGCTCGAAACGGAAGAGGCCTGCGCAATCGGGGAGGAATGATTGAGTTTTTGATTTATTTCGCGTTAGAGCAGAGCCTTTTGATGGTGCCGTACGTTTGTTTTTCTCTTCCTTTTCTCGGGCTGGGTGAAAGAAATCGGTGTGCACGCGGAGAGCTCATCGGCGAGTGACTGGGAAAAGTGGCCATGACAAATTTCGGCAACAAAACAAGAAGACTAAAATCACGATATCAGTTATATCCTCCTGGTTATCGGAAGATGGTTCCCCAAAGTGAATTAGCAATCCAAAAGTCTGAAGTCTGCCATGCCAGGATGTGAAATTGCTTTACCTTTGAATATCTCAAACAAACACCACATGCATTCTTCGTTGATTTCTGATCCTCCAAACTATTCCAAAAAAGTGTTTGACACGCAACCGGCACAATATCTCGAGCCACACACACACTGGGCACCTGCGCATGCATGCCTGATGAAGTTGTCACACTCGCACGAGAGGCCACACCCTATCGCTCCCCTCCCTGAGGGCACAGTTTCGATGCGCCGTGCCGGGTTAAGTTAATCAATTTCCATATCAAATGAACGGGCTCCCCGTTTTTTTATTTTGGTGGAAGAAGCGTCCGTTGCTGGAGCTGATGCGAGTAGTTCCTGGGTTCCTTTTTTTCTGTGTGTAACATGTTGTGTGTGTGTGTTCTTTTTTTGTTTATTTCTACCATGCAAAAGACCACGCTCTCTTAGACGTCCGAATGCCACCCGCGATGTTACAAAAAGTGGGAAAGGATATTGGTAAAGCAGGCAAAAAAACCCCAACGATGCGTCGTCCCGATGTTGGGGCGTCGCCAGCCGTGGCCGCCCATTTTGTGCTACTTAATTTAATTATCTCTGCTGCTGTTGGAGGGGGGGGGATTTTAAAGCGACCAAAAGGAAACTCTTCTGCCGAGTTGGAATGTCTCGAAGGACCCACAAACATTCACACTGGTTGGCTATTAATTTCCATGGGTTTGTACGGTGATTGTTGCGATTTAGATTTCAGGCAATACGGCTTGTTCTTATTCTTTGCTTTTGCTCAATATAATCTCGCTTCGTTCACCACCATAATCCAAACATCACCAAAAATCAATTGGTCGGTTGTTCGGGTGAGTTCAGGCGTGGGGACAGTGGAAAGTGTAATTCAGATTTACTGTACGCGCACTGCGCACCGTTCGCAACAGTGTAGCGGCGTTGTACGTTATAATTAAATTTACTGCCATTTCACACTAATGAATTTGATAACGACTTCCAATCCGCAATTGACTTTCCCCTGGCCCGCGCCACCCACACGCGTTTCGGGTCCGGCGAGTTTCGGTTTGGGAAAATTGAAATGAAATTTTTATCTCATTACCGTCCCCGCGCGTCCCAGCCGTGCCAGTACCTCCTGCGGTGCGGATGCGCACAGCGCAAATGATAAGACGAACGACTTTCATCAGGGACGTCTAATGATGGTGAGCCCGCGGGAAAGCTTGGCGGAGAAAATCAATGGGCCCTACCTTTGCATGGTGTCTCCACCTCCTCCCCGCTCCCCTCTCTTCCCTGCTGCGGCCTCACCGGCTCTCGGAGTTGTGCAAGAATGGTAATAAATTTAAAAATTACTCTCCGCCGCTAGACGACGGGCCGGGCCACACCCACACGCAATTGGCAGTGAGGGTGAATCCTCGGAAAACACGGCCAAATCACGGCGAGGGAAAATACTGCAACCGAATTGCTGCCTCACCCTCACCAACCCCCGGTTTGCAGGGTGGGGTGGGGGGGGTTGAACTGTGAAGTTTGCTTTATTTATTTTAATGTAACAAATGAAAAGCAATAAATAAATCGCAAACCCGGGGGCGGTCTGTTTTGATCTCTCTCTCTGTCTCTACCTCTACTCTCATCCCTGCCCGTTTGGCAGCTACCTTCCCGGGGATCGTTTTGCGTGCGTGCGTGCATGTCCCTCTTTTTTCGGCTTTTAAACCTGTGCGAGTTGGGGTGGTGGGTGGTTTTACGGGGCAAGCACGAGGGACGAAATGGTGTGTGTGTGTGTGTGCGGTTCGGGAGAAAAGGGAATGTTTTTCCCTCGCACCCGCACAACGGTCTCGCGACGCAACCGCATATTGCACGATTGAGAGGGTACCGCCCTCCACTTTTGAGGTTGATGAAGTTGATGAAGTGAGCACCGGCTTTCTACCAGTTGTTTCCCTGTGTGTGTGTGTGTGTTTTGCAGTAGCAGTTCCTCTATCCGTCTAACCGTAACGCGAGGGAGTTTTGTGAAGTGCCTAGATTTCCCGCTTCCAGGCTGATGAGATTAGAAGGGCTATTGGATTTGGTTGCGGCACTGCTTTGCTGCGGATCTCATCATCATCATCTACGTCCGCAAGAACGCATAAAAAAGGCATTTAGCGCAAACAAAGGACACATCTTGAGCGAGTGAACCGTTTGATGGTAGGGAGAGAGAGTGTTTTGTTGTTATGTTTGTTATTGTTGCTCGTTTTGCTCCTTAGAACAGTTGCGTGACGTAATGGGATGAATTTAACGCGCACGTTTTGTTTGCTGCGCGTTACGTTCGAAGGACCCGAGTGCGAGTTCGAGCGGGGGAAAGCGTAACGAATTGTAAGGAAAATTGGAAAATCGACCCCATCAAACGTGGCCCCGCTTTTAAGCGGTCAACCTCCAGGAGACTATTGACGAGCGCACTGACGGCTCGATTGCTGCCAGTTCCACGGAAGTGTAAAATCAATTTTCCAGCATCGTAAATCAAGCTCTACACGACCGTCTCCCACCCATTTCCCGGGGTGGGGTCTCGTGTCCCATATGTCGCCCGCTTGGAAGTGAAAAGGTTGCTCCCGGGGGCCGCTGGTAGCTGGCACTAGCAGTATATTTTTCCCAGGCACTCGTAAAACACTGCTCGGAAGGCTGGCAGCGGCCAGGGCGGCAGGTACAGCCTATCCTCTCACGTATGACGCATCTAGCGTACGTTTACACGCTTCGCCCTGTCGTCCCGTGCCGTCGTGCCGTGCCGGAAGTGTATCGGATTTCCGAAATCTCTCACTCCGGTTCCGAGTGCCACCGGGACCGCTCCCGGTTTTGCTTACAGACTTACGGTCCGCTGGAACGTCAAGTAGCTGCCAGCGTACGCACACTCGCTCGGAACACACATATTCATGACATTGCAGGATGTACCGTTGGGCGTATAAATAACTCAACCTTCCACCCCACCGGTTGTAGTTGATTTTGCAAATTCTGGAATCGCATACAAGAGAGAAAGAGAGATAGCACATAGGACAAAAAAAAAACAAACAGGAATAATGGCTTGATGATAAAAAATAGCTTCTGTGCAGCGCCGGAACGGAAGTCATCAAATGCGTCCCCGTTTCGGCAGCTAGGACGCTCTGACCCGTTAATACCGGAAGTAATGCTTCCCGTTGTCACACGAGACTCGACGTCGAGGCGTTGAGGCGGCAGGGACGTATGAAGCTACAACTATTATAATAGCAACAACAACAACAACAAAAAAACTGTTCTAAGAAAGCCTACAAAGAAATCTGGAAAGGAAGAAGGAAAAAAAAGTATCCAGCAGAACGATACGATACGCCGGGATTTCTTTTTTCCATTATTTTGCAAGGTTCGCGCAGGGGGTAATGGAGATGGAAAACGATGTATCTTTTCTTCTTTCCGCCTGTCCCTTTTTATGTTAACCTTACCGGCCGCTCACCTCATTGCGATCTATCCCATTTGCTGGCTATTACGACAATGAGTGCACAAACGGTTTCGGGTCCCCTCTCGGCCGGGCCCTGTTAAGTGTCCCTGTTTACGAGCGATGGATCGGGTAGGGTGCTGCCCGTCGCTCTCTGTGTGTGTGTGTTGTGTTTATGAGATTGGCAAACAAGACGTAAAGTGAAAAAATAAAACTTCTTCGAGTGGACGAGCGGGAAGGGGTGCGCCGGGGTTGGCGGGAAAGCGGCCGTGCGTTGACAGCGTCATCTTTAGTGCCCCGAAACCGTGAAACACACAGTGGGACACCGTGCGGGCAATAAAACAGCTGCATAGCAAAAAAAAAACGGACCCGAACACACCGCCAGGAAGAAACTGAAAGCGAATCTGTTCGGCAACAAGGAATCCTGGAGTAGCCGCGGGGTGAGAGGTGAGCGAAAACCGAGACGTGGGCAGAAGTTAGTGTCGTCTTCTTGGTTAATGTTTTTTTTTTGTTTGGTTTGCTGTTGTTGCCCCTGCCGAAGCGAAGTAGCCCAGTGGCAGTGGGCCATGCCGGCGGGGACATTAGTAGAGTGTGGTGCTGGTTCTTTATCTTTGTTCGTTTGCTGCCCGTCAAATGGGGTTTCGGAAGCGAAGTCATCCGATTTTATGGCGAACACAATGAGGTTGTACTTACGGAGTGGCATTCTGCTGCTGCTGATGCTGCCGTGGTTTAATAGTTTGGTATATTCCCGGCCGTTTGTCGGCACCGTGGGGAAGTGTTTTGTGCGTCCGCTTTAGGGTCGTAGCCACGCGTTGAGGGTGTTTTGTTCTCATTGGTTGTCCGGTTGCGTCTATTGGAGCTGGTGTAAGGTTGTAGGAAATGACAAGCAGCCCTAACAGACGGTTACTACTATTGTGCCTCTTTAGCTTCAGTCTATTAGCTTAAGAGTTACATCGGTACTTGAAATACAGGTATACATGCATCCTAGGATTAGGTGAGCATTTCATCTCCTTGAAGATCATAAGAAAAATAGAAGCTCTACAATTCTTTTTTTTTCTGGTGGAAATACAAGCGACACAGAAGATGCGCGTGAAATCGTCAACAATATGTTTTGGCAGATATTCTGAGATCCCAAGGCCGAAGGGCTGCACAGAGTTTTAAGGATCATTGACTAGTTTTGTAATAGTTGTCTAACTTGAAGACTCAAACATCAAAGACTCACGAGCAAACAGGTTCCAATCCGCTGACAATCCATTATTGAAACTGGTTTAATGTTATAGGAAAGGTTAGGATATCTAACAGACGGTCCCTACCATTGTGTTTCTTTAACTCCAGTTTATTACATTGAGAATTACATCGTTAAGTAGAATACAGGTCTAATTGCATCTTACCATTAAGTTATTTTAACTCTTACATTTCCTTGGAAATTCTAAAAAAAAAAGAAGTTCTACGTTTTAAAAGTTTTATTTTAAGGAATTCAATTGAGATGGAAAATTATGATGGACATCTCTAACCACATATCCAAGAGTCTAGTTTTGGCATCTGTTCAGAAAGCCCGAGGTTGCAGAGCTTTACAGAATTTTGAGGATCTTCGACTAGTCATCTTCGAATAATCATCTGACTTGAAGAGTCGCATAGCGAAGATTTCTGTAGAGGATATTTAAATCCGACGGAAGATGCTCGAGAATAGCTATAACCACATCAGCAACAATCTATTTTTTGTACTTTTTCAGAGATTTCAAAACTGAGGAGTTTGAAGGGATTGAGAATCTGGGACTTGGTTCGTATTAGAGATCTGGCATGAAGACTTAAACAGCCGTGACCATGTCCCATTCCGTTCCCAAGAATTTGGTCTTCCTTTAGTTACCCTAAGCTGGACTTCAGGAGATGGCTGATTTGAACATTTTATATCTTTTAGTTTGTAATGTTTCTTTGCAATACCTCAGAGCAATACGCTTTTGGGCTAGATAAGAACTCAGAACTTTGCTTACTTGAAAATTCTTTTCGTTTCTTTGTATATTGTATAATAGCTCAGAATTTAAATTCATCTTCTAGCCACAATATGTTGCATTCTAGCAGGTTGTAACCACCCATCTGTCATCTGTCATTCTGCCAGGGAAATCTCAGCCTTCTAGAGTGCCAATGTGCTACGGATACTCTGATCTGATTTGCTCAAAAAATCACCTGTAAAAGACGACCATTCACCCTACCGCATGCAGTAAGCCTTCCATAAGTTCATTCCCATTCCATCAGCACCCCCTTCTCCCCTTTCCCTTTGCCCTTCATCTTCCAAAACTACCACGTACAACAACAACAACAACAACACAGGTTGTTGGCAACGGGGGCAGCACACGATCGAACGATCGCCACCAGTTGTTGTACAAATAGGGAGCCCGGCCAGAGCCATTCCGTGCAGCCCCGTAACAGAAGCTAAGGCCACCGTACCCGGTAGCAAGGCGCACCCTACCCTTTACTCGCTGCTGCGTGCCGCCACTGCAAAGAAGAAGGCAGAAATCCGCAAGTGTAATCATTAAAATGCGCTACCGCACGATCAAACAGGCGTAGCAGCGGGACGGGCACGGGCGGGTACCTCGTTTTCCGTTGGCCGCACGAACGTGCTGAGTTTAAAACCGATTCCACCCGCAACCCCTGCACCGGAGGAGTGTGGGGTGGCATGTGCGGGGTGCAGTGGGCAATGGTATCCGGATCCGTAATAAAAAGGTCTCGCACACCACAGCGAGCGCCAAACACGATCCTGCGCCTGTTTATACTTGCGGGCCGTGCGCGCGTCGCTCCGTCTCAGTCTCTCCCACACACAGAGGGCGCGCGCGCGCGCGCACTCACAAACCGCTCGGAGCACCCACACCATCACCAGCTGCTGTTGCCGTTGCTGCTGCTGCTGGTTTGCAGTACAATTAATTCAATCCGCAGCAATTGATTACCGGCCGTGTAATAGTCTGTAATCAGTTTCGGAGGATAATTTGCTCTCGTTTGCTGCTTACGCTTACAGCCCCGATCACAGTCCCTTTCTACCTTCTGCTTCGTACAGCCAGCTATGTGCGAGCGCGTGTTGTACAGAGCGCGCACACACACATACACGCACCCACACAGCTAGGAGTGTAGATCTAGTGCCGGCTGCTACACAGCCGCTACGCCGAGTTGGCAGCAAAATTGTCGGTGCTGTCGGTTGGTGGCTGCTTTGCGGTGCCTTTATTTCGGTTGGCGCGCGCACTCACCCTTGCCCCCCTACTCCCTGTTGCGGGAGAAAGCGAGACGCGCAGCGCAGCCCTGCGCCGGAGTGACGTAAAGAATATTACAAATTGCTCCACAATCAATGGTTGGTGTGGCCCCGTGATTGCTGAAACGGTAGTTTCGTCTTCGCGCTCCGCGTCTTCGCCCCTGTTTTGCGAACGATCCTGCAGCACGCGTTTTGCGGTGGAAGGGGAAGGGGAAGGATCGTGGCCGCTAGCGATCGAGCCAGCTGTGCCAGGGCCCAGTAATAGTTGCGCAGTAGCAGGCGCAGGCTCACCAGCGGTGGCAAGTTGAAGGTTTAATGTTCCTGGACAGAGAGAGAGAGAGATCGAGACCTGCGAGGAGATAGGCGTCGCCTGGGTGCACCGGCAGGGAGAGACACCCCCGTGAACCCGTGAAAGATCGACGTGCATCTCACTCTCGGAAAGCACAAACAATCGCCCATCGCCCGTAATCGGCGAGGGCCTGGGTGTTGCATTCCGCGAGCGGATTATTTATTTAAATTCCAATCCATCCCAAGCCCGGCCCGATCGGTTTGCTTCAGGTGCACACACACACACATAGACACGCGGGCACACCGGAATGAAACAAATCAATTCCTCTCAGGCACCGCTTTTCCCTTGGCACATCCCTGCGCACCAAAAACCGGACTGGCGATTCCACTATGGGGCGGCCTCGAAGAAACCGCGGTCATAAGTGATTTTTGTACGAGATTTGTGAATCTTGTTCAAAATGGTCAATTTACTTGTAAAACATGATTTTAAGCGTTCGAATCCAGATGGCGCCACTGTACACCGTTTTTACAGGGGTTTTCACTTCACTTGCAGACATTCGGCCCAATAAACAGACTGAGGAAGGGGATCATTGTGCCATGTTCTAGATGTTGGTCTTCATACTCTACAGAAAGATTTTATATTGGGTACCAAAGTATTTCTAACGAGTGAAACCCTGTATCCCTTTGCTGTACACCGCCACAGTCACATACTTCAATCCGTGAATACAATCGTCATCAACTTATTTGAGAATTATTGCAATGGTTTTAGTAATAATACGTTTAAAATAACAAACACAAAATAAATTTTCCAAGAGCTCATAGCACCCTACAATAGTCAATCCGTTTATTTAAAAGTAAAAGAAAATAACTATTTGAGCAACTGCTTTATCTCGGTTGACATTTTTAAAGAAAACAAAATATTTAAAGTAATTCGCTTTATCCACTGTTGTCGATTTTCTGTGATTTAAAGTTAACGCAACGTTTTCAATTCCTCTTTTTGCCGCTTTTAAGCCGTATAGTTCATTCGATATAACTTCGTCAATAACGCTGAATCCTTCGCGTTAGATACAAAAAATGTATTATGGTTTCTGGATATGTTCTGGACAACATGTCAGGTATATACAGAATACTGCGGGTTTTCAAAATGTACTAAAATCCCGAACACGATACAAAAAGTATGGCGCACCGTGGAAAGGAGCGCTCTCCAAACCTGTTTGAATGCATTTTTTCCCATTTGAGGTTAAATGATTGAGGTCAAAGGGGGGTAAAAAAGGTGCTAGAACAATGAAGGAATATTTTAGTTTTATTTTTCATAAACTTATTATGTGAAAATAGGAAAAAAGTTGGAGGAAAAAACGTAGTTTGGAAAGATTTTTCCGCTTTCACCAGTCACAACTTCTGAAGTTCAAATGATAGAGTTACAATATTACAGATTTTTCTTAACTAACTATTTAGCTTTGTAATACCCACGATATTTTTGCAATCCAAGATCATTTTTTTTTAAACTTCTGACCGCTCTTGCCCCACTGTGGTTTCATCTGGCTCTTTTTCCCCCTCACGACACACACACACACACACACAGACGCGGGGCGCACTAGTAGTGACGTGCAAATGACTATTATCAAATGGCAGATAACGTGCAGCAGCAATGGGGTCGTCGTGAGCCGCATCCTGGTCTGGGGCGAACCGTTTCTCCACTGTTCTCCAGGAGGGCACAGGCTCTCTCGGCACAGGCTTTTCGTTTTTTTTTTTGCCCCAAGGTTTGGACGTGAAATGAGCGCAAACGGGCAACTCGCAATAAAGTGGCGGATAATCGGCACCGATTATGTGTGTCTGTGGCGGCCCACATCCAACACTCCCGTCCCGTTTGCGCGATCGATTCCGAGATCGAGATCTCCCCTTCAGGGATCGCTAGCGCGGCTTCCAAGCAGGCAAACGATCCACCCCTGCGAACGGAAGCATCGAAAAGCGTCCCCGGACAGAACGGGAAAAACAGGAGGGATGTTTTGTGCATGGAAAGCGCTGTGCGCGCTATTAAGCGATTTTCTCCTCGTTTAGTAGAGCCTGCCTGCTGCCCAGAATGCTGCCTCAAACGATCAAACGACGGGCTGCGGGCGCAGAACTGGTCGGGAAAATTCCGGGCTTTCCACTGCCGCTCGGTTTCCCGCAACAGGGGCACATCATTTCGCGCTTGGGTTTTATGCTCCTGCCTGGCTGGGCCACACCGTGCTGCCACGGTCCATTATTATCCTTTCCTTGCCCGCTCCGTTTGCTGCTGCTGGTCGCACAGCGGCGGAAGAAGTACACACAAACGGCGTTCGACATGAGACGTCACTACGGAACGACCAAATAACAACAACAACGTAAAAAAGAAGAAAAAGAAAAGAGAAGGAAAAGTCCGAAACCCACCCTCCTATTTTGGTAAAGTAAATGATGAGCCCTGATTATAGTAATGAGGAGATTTAAAATCAATTTGTCAGTTTACTTAGCTTCTCCCGCTCTCTCTCTCTCTATCTCTCTGTGTCTCTGTGCACCCAGTTCCTCTGTTTTGTCGACTCATTTCCCCCGCCGTTCGGTCCACGAGGCGTTTGTTGCAGCGTTTGCTCCAGTTTTAATGCTTTTGCAGGCAAACAACGCGCTGGCCCGAATGCATCCTGCTGCATTAGAGAGAGGGGCAGGGGGACACGGCACAGCCGCCGGCTGGCGACAATGTGTTTGGCTTTAAACTTTTGGCGGCACGTGAACAACGGGCGCTAATGAATTTTCCGCGCAATTCCATTATCGAGGAGCGTCGGAGCGGCCGGTTGCGGCACGTGTCGCCTTGATACTGCTTCGGGACACATTTGTGTTAAAGTGTCTGTGTGTGTGTGTGACAGGAATAGTTGGGCTAAGGGGAAGCACGTGGTGACAGGCACGCGTCCTTGAAGTTGCAGCGAAGTTGTGACCGTTTGACGGAGGAGGCATATGCTGATGGGCATTGATTTTCGCGATCGAGGACCACGCAAGCCCGTTTCGAGGTCACTGTGAAGTGCCGACACCTCTTGGACGGCTTTGAATCAAACAAGAGAGCCCCTTAAAAGATCCAGATCGAGTGCCCGCTGCTCGAGGTTTGGGGAAGTGCCAAGCCCGACGACGAATCGCTGGTCGCTGGCGCCATCGCTTAATTTGGCAGGTCTACGAAATGAAAAGCGGAGCCAACTCACAGCGCGAGAGAGGGAAGAATACACCGACAGCGGTGACCGTCAATGAATGTGTGCAGCGTGGTGGCCCTTCTTCTAGCAAGGCCCACGGCAAGGCAGGCCAGCCAAAAAAGGATATCGATCGATCGCAATCGATAAGCGGTCTGGGTTTTCGCGCAAAGTGGCCGTGGCGGATGGGCCGGCCATCAGTCCCAGGCAGTCCAGCGTGGATGAACCTGTACCTTGCCTTTGCTGCTGGGTTAGCCGGCCGCTGGCCTGCTTTTGGGAACAAAGCAGGAGCAGAAGAAGTAAGCAAACAGAATAAAAAAAAAGCCCGCCTGACCTTAGCCGAACGCTGTAAATTGGGCAAAGGAAAATGGAATAATTGGGCGAAAAGCGCCGACCACCGCTCGTCTAGCACTGTGCTAGAGCCAGCGGGGAGAGAGGAGCGGGGGGCGAGAGGGAGAAAGTTAAGCTAGGGTCTAGGTAGAGGACCTTAAAAGAGAGAGAGAGAGAGAGAAAAACAAACATTCACCTCGCTTTGCGAAGAAAATCAAAAAAACGCTACGACACGGCTGGTAAAGGTTGTGTGTGTGTGCGCCAAAGGTCTTTGGAGTTCGGGATGATAGACCCGCGGCAACTGTACATCCACTATCACCCCCACTCCACTCTACTCCATCCCCCCCTGTGCGCAGAGTGGTCAACAATAGCCGCAAAATTGCCACAAATTAATTAGATTTAATCTAGTGAAATCAATCGAAGCACCTATCGCTGCCCCCTATTATACCCCCCCTCCCCTCCCCCCCACGCTTCTCTGCTCTCCACACCCTAATGTGCCTCCTCATACCCACTTCCCCTTCTCCCCGAACCTTCCATTAACTGTTTCGAGCGATCGGTCGTTTTTTGGAACCCAACCAACCTTTAGCGCCTTTACCGTGGCGTCTTGGTGTGTGTGTGTGTGTGTATTTTTCGCTCTTTTCCTCCCGTTTGTACACGCCACACCCCGTTTGGGGTGCATGAGGGCTGGAAACGCTGTGCCATGACGGCGCAGTTTCGGGCTCTTTGGCT